>OOFC01023294.1:11640-30382 GCA_900323345.1 Pseudochromis fuscus | reverse complement strand
TAATAATAATCTTGCATTAAAATGTTTGAATATTTACTCCAAGTTGCATAATTGTGATTGTTTTTTTCTCACTTAAAACATGTGATAAACGCGTGACAATAGTCCACCTTGCCATGGTCACAACGCCCATGTTACACACGCATACACACGCACACACACACACCAATCAAGTTAGGATGGATCTGCCAAATCTTCTCCAAAACACAGGGATGAAACTGAATGTGTTTGTTATTGCATTCATGAGGTAGGGATATAATAATAGGATATTACGCACAGCCTACTACCGTCATGGTGCATGCGTAATTTGTATACATGTCCTTGGACGCATTCATGAATTTTCATGCCACTGTGGGACAAACAGACAGAACAGAACGAGACGATACAAAACTCGAACAGACGAGCACAAGGCAAGCATCAGTCGTATTCCCACCCCAAAGAAGATGCTTGTAAAGGCGAATAACCGCTAAGAATGGTTATTCCGCCAGGAGCAGATGTGTCAAGTCGCTGGTTTTCCGGAGTTGGTCTATCCTGAAATCTTTGTTTCAAAGACGGAAAACCTCGAAAAAGACAACAAAAAAGCGGGGGGAAAGTTGGGTAGTCCACTACTGACCACTACATCAAATCCTCTTAGAAACAAGACAACTAGAAAATCACTGAGGCACCGCATCCACAGGAGAGTACTTGACTACTACAGTGATGCCGGAGACAGGCACAACAACAGGATACTTCTTGTTGCTCACATTCATTCGCTTCATTTCGTGGCTTCCGAAAATATCCAAGCGTGGAGGACGGTAAGTGGAGGTTAAAAACGCCCATCAGAGTTGCCGTGACTGAGAGGCCACGTCGGGAGACGGTAAAACGGACGCCGTGTGTCGGAGTGCTCCCCTCGGCATCCTGCTGTCACCGCGAGCCGACCGAGCTCTGAGAATCACCGAGGGACCGTGAAGGCAGCACGAATAGGAGCGCGGCTACCGATGGATGCTTTCAAAATAAAACGACCACACAGGTTGCCACGCCCGTATTTATGACTTACGAAGAGCTGGGAGGTGAAAACAGAATTATTTTCAAAGTCATTGTCTCTTGTAAGCGTGCACGTGTTGACTGAGAGTGTTTTTGGGACTCACCTGGTCTCTGTCCTCTGGAGTGATGCTTTTACGTTGAAAGTGAGCGATTAAAATCCGGTGTTGCTCTTGTTTTGAATGTCCAGCTTCACGGAGGAGACAGAGGGAGACAGCTCTGGATGCTCAGTGTGTCTCTTCTCCGTGTCTCTCCCAAACTGGTGCTCACCCAGTCCCTAATAACATTGCAGTGGACCGCGAAGTCAGCAGAGTCGTAAATGACTTGTTTCCAGAGTGACTGTTTACAAAGACACTAATTAACCCCAGTCCTACACAGCAAATAAAGTTAATTTAACCACATGCAATCCATGCTATTACTAAATATCTCCACTTTCTGTGGTTGGCTTTCATCCAAAGAAACAAAATTAAAAAAATAAAAGATGGAGAAATAATGAACAGACAGTGAACTTTTGCTTTTTCTAGAAAAATGTGTATGTAAAAAATACATGTTGCTGCTTTAAAAGTTGATATATTTTCACACTTTTAAAACTTGTTTATGTGCTTGTTCACTCTAAATCTACATGCTCTTGCTTTCAATTGTGTTTTTAGTTTGCAATTCGAGTCGGGTCTTGGACATAATTGATGTTATTTGGTTTGATTATTTATTTCCTCAGTCATTTTTAAACAGATGACACTGTAAAGATGTAAGTGTGGTTTAGGATGGTATGAGAGCCCTGATGGATTTATTATCATCATTACCTTTGTTTAAATTTGAACTTCCACATCTCATAGATCAAGGGTTTATCCTCTAATTAAATTTTGAAATAAATAACACGTTACTTTTGTTGAGTAACGGGTACCCAAACATCCTTTCCTGCAAATTGGTGAGCAGCAGCCAGAGGAGGAAGAGGAGGAGGAGGAGTGGGTTTGAATTAATTGCTTTATCGATAAATGTACCTCTGCTCTGCAGCCTCTGGTTATTCGCGTTGGAAGTTTAAGTGCATTGGATTTGTACTAAACGGAATTGATTACTGTGCTGTTCTTGTGAGGGGGGGAAACGCTGAACCATATATTTTTCTCCCCATCTAAAGCGTTCAAGCATTTCTCTGAATCTGATGAGGACTGTGTCTGTCCCCCAACCTGGAGTTCGAGAAAAATCAGACCTATAGATGCATAAAATCCTCGGCTCATATTTCATCAAATTTCTTACTGAGCTTTTAGATGCTTACATAATTTATTTTACACCCACACCTCTGCCTTTTTACATATCCGGGATGTAAACAATGAAAACACAGCACAGAATAAAACATTTTAAATAAACAACTGAACACAGAACAATGGGCAGATTGTGAAGAGACACCGACTTCTGCAGTAAATGCACAATAAAATCCACATATTTAGCTTATTCTTGGCACATTTTAAAGCCTAGAAAACAAATGAGCGTGAATGCCAAATCCAATAAATGAATTTCACAAGATAAAATACTTCGACTTACTGTTGACTCACCGCTGCAGGTCCTGAGGATGATTCGGCTCTGCAGGCTCACACCGACCCATTTAAGGCAGCCTGCAGGGCCACCGGCTCACACCAGAACAAAATTGAGACTCCGGAAAAGCTCAAGTGGAGCACCGGGGACCGGAGCCTCGTTCCCAACAGTGTTATGACCTTTCTTTACTTGATTGTTCCGCTCCCTCTCATAATACCCAGCCAGTTAATCATGAGTGCACCTGCACTGGATTAACACAGCACAGTCTTTCCAGAGGATGCACTTCACACAGCTTGTTGGCGTGATGTGATGTGGCAGGCCAAAAGTGTGTTTGTGCACATGCAAAAGTTCTTCTTGAAAACAGCTGAAGGGTCCTTTAATGGATAAAATGTTTCATATGTGGATTGTTCCAGGCCTGATGTCAAGACTCTGCCCCCTTAAATCATTTAGCATCGCTCCCCAGTTTTACAGCCCTAAGTGAGAGTAAACACCTTTGGGTGAGTGTTTGAGCATGTGTGTGCATTCAAGCATTATTTACAATAACTGCAAGTTGTCGTTGTTGGGGTTTTGTCAGCATGTATGCCTGTGTGTGTGTGTGTGTGTGTGTGTGTGTGTGTGCTTCCCATTTCCCCAAATCCTCGGACCACTCTGAGCCAATGTGAGTCACCGTAGTGATGAGATGTGATGTGTCACCTGGGAGACACACAGACACAAAGGACAGACACTAGCTGTTCACTTGGCGCACGTCCACAAACACAAAACACACAACTTCACAAATGGCTGCTGATGGATGGTTGTTTCTGCAAAACAGCTGGAAAGAAACTCGGGGAGTGGGAGTCGAGGGAGACAGCTGGGAACGTCTATTTCTGTGTGCTGCTCATTGTTACCACTACATTAACTTCTTAATTGAAATGCTTACTCTGAACTGGGGTTTTTCTCATAAGCTGACTAAGAAATTTGGGGTATTGAACCACTCATGACTATATTCCTTTTAGGCACTGACTGAAAGGCTAACGTGATGTCACCTCGTAGCGACCAATAATGTAATCTTCTTGGCCATTTTAAATGTGATGAGGCCAATAATGTAACAACTTGCCAATAAATTAAATAGTTATTACATGATTCGAGAATGATTTTTTAACGATAGGCCAATAACCTACTAATTTATTGGTATATTAGAATATACCATATATCATCATTGGTTGCTAGGTGGTGTCATGTTAGCCAGTCCATGCTGAAAACTCATAGTTGGAAACCAGGAGTTTTCCATTTGAACGTTGCCATGTTGGTTGTTTGGAGCCAGAAGTGACCATAATTGGATATGAAGGGAGGCATCAGGAGGCAGGTCTGACCCTTGAACCTGACATTGTGCAATATGTATGACACTGGTCTCCACTGAGGCCAGAGCTGTCAATCAAACTCACCATGCCCCTAAATATTTCTGCTTTTGATTATCTAGATAATTATATTTTTATTTTTCAGGCGATCATTGAGAAGAAGAGTTGACTTCAGTTGATGACATCAGAATGACTTATGGAAAACATATACTGAGTTTTTTGGTCGGGTGTATTGCACTTTTCTGCACTTACACACTTCTTTCATCCATTCCTATAAACAGCCTACAGTATACATACATACATACAAACGTTATGGTTCTGAATGAAAATACTCCTGCACCCAAATATATCTCTTGCTGTGAATTTCCTGTTGAAAGTCCTTGAATCCCAGCCTGCTCCTGGTACCCCACTCTCACGTGACCACGCACTCTGACCCCACTTAATTTCTTTCCATACTGTTCATCTCCACAGAGTGTCGAACGAATTTCTGAGAGCTGTGACATCGCTGATTGCCTGTGTGATCACAGGTCCCTTCGAGCCGTCGCTACCACGACACCATCACATCTGCATCTCATGCTGCTTATTCACAAAAAAAACTCATTTTTCTAATTTCATTTACATGTTCAGGTTTGTCAGGGGCGTATGAATAATTAGGTAATTTTCTGATTTCCCGACTTCCATTTCAAGCTCGTCGAAGGAACAGATGCTGCTTAACAATTTATTTATGCAAAGCAGATTAACTTTGGCACCTTGCAAATCACCGGGTTTATTCATGAGTGAAAAATCTCCACAATCGATAAACAAGAGCGGCTGTAATCGCTTTGATTGTGATGTACAAAAATGACTGGGCCACTTTGAGCATTAGGCATTTTTCCTGTGAACACATCTGTCCTCCTCCGCACTTCCTCCAGACAATGTTTACATTCACACATCCAATAACACTACTCTCATAACAAAACCCAGGAGATACCCAGGATATAACTGAATAAAAACCCGGCAGCGCTGGCTTAGGCAGACTCAAACATAATCCTGCTATTAGCCAAGACAGGATTCCAATCAGAGCTCGACAACAACAGTTCCCCCGCTAGTCCACCCCGTCACTGGAAACACACAGGATTAAGGGGTGACAGGCAACCTCCTACCCCCTACATGGGATCAGTGAAAACCTGGTTTATCTAACACGTGTTGGTGAGACCATCCAGTAAAACTAGTTCAAAGGCCAAGAACAACACTGATCTGTGTCTTGGTACCTGGGAAAATGTATCACATGAGTGAAGATCTTCAGGTACATTCACACCCATTGTTTACATATATAAATGCCAGAAAATGGGTAAAAAAAAGCCAATAAAAAGAGCAGATATGATAAATGCCGATAAAGAAATCATTACATTGCATTATTTTGTTCTGTTTATTTATCTGTGTCAAACTGCATCCATAAACTTCCAGACATAAAGTTTGCAAAGCATTTTTCAGATGCTAAAAAGCTAGCTAATGAGATATGCTGACGCTTTTAGCCAAATGCTAATGTCAACGTGCTAATAACCCTGCATAACAATGTTAACATGCAAATGTGTGGATGTTTTATTGGTGTTTACCAACTTAGTTTAGTCAGTTAGCATGCTAACATTTACTAATTAGCATTGTACATAGTGGTGTGCGCAGAGGACAACTGTTTAAAAGCCACTTTCTCCTAAATGCAGTGGTTTCTATTTGCATATCGGGTTAGAATATGCTCTGGTGCTCCCTCCATTGATTTCTATTCAGTGATTAGTTGTTGTAACTACTAGTGAACTTCCTGTGAATCAGAGATGGCTGACAGGAAGTCACACTTGTCGACCACTGCTGGAATATCCTGTCAATCCTTGTTTGCCAGAAAAAAAAGTAACAATATTCTTCGTTGAGTTTCATTTCACATAACTGATAAATTGCATTTATAACCATGTGTCCAACAAAGTGGATGTTATGCATTGCCAGGTATATCTCCAGTACAAGTCATGTGGTTGTGTAGCTTATGATTGTGACTCTTTGTAACTGAGTATATTTTTGGTATAGTTATAGGTTAGTTATTTAAAATTAAAAAAATTTGTGCAGAGTAGTTGTATTTTATGTTAGTAAAACTGCTATTTTGTTATATTTTGTAGACAAGTGCAGCAAAGAATAGGGATGAATAGAGAAAAGTCCGTCTGACTTCGGTGATGATGACCATAGTGACAATAGTGATGATGAGTGGCTGCCAGAGAACAATAGAGACATAAGAGCTGAGGATGATGAAGGAGGGGCAGACAGTCAGGATGGTGACAGTCAAGATGATGAGGGCCAGGATGTAGAGGGAGGTCAGAAGGAGATGTTCTTCTTTTTGGAGATGTTTACAAGAAAACACAGCAGTTTTTGTTTTTTATTCAGGTCTGAACAATATGCCCTTACAATGTTAAAATGTATGAAAATATGTAAAATGGTTTTCGAAGCATAAAAATAAAAAAATGTGAATATTTGTTCTTAACTAAGATGAAAAAAAAAGATCTTGACTCCAGCTTTCATAATTCATGCACCAGAGGGTTAAAGTACTGGACACCTCATGATGCTGCCCAACATTACTGGTGCTAAAATAAGTGGAATTAATTTGCTCATCATTCTGGCTGCAGTTTATTGGACTTACGATCAACTTCATCACATTTCAGTGACGAAGATGCTACACCCCAGCTCATCTGAAGTCACTCTGCAAACATGATGAGCCAAATGTCTGAAGCTAAACTACTGAATATTAAAGAGCTCGATGCTAACAGACTTTTACACAACATGTACAAATCTCTTCCTACTCCTCCTGCTAACTTCCCTCAGAGTGTGAATCCTCCAGCACAACAAGCATCAGCCAAGACGCTGTAGTTATATTTGGAGGGTGAGATGTAGTTTAGCTTCATGCTTCTACTACCTTTGTGCCAAAGCAGAAGCCTAGGTGAGGACTACAGGGTGGTTTAAAGCTATTTATGGCCACATCAACCATCGCTCACCAATTAGCGGGTTTGTTTGTGCTCCTTCTGTGACCTTTGGTAAGTAACACATTTGAGCCTGTGTTTTGATATTTCAGTGGAGTGAGACTGAAGGTGTAATGATTGCGTTACAGAGTTAAAGACACAGCACCTCCTCATACATACAAATACAAATGATGCTTTTTTGTCATATGATTTATTAGAAAGTCCATTTTTCACTGGTCTGCAGTACATCCGATGGCCACTAGATGCTGGGTCCAAAAAAACTGACTTCAACTCAAATAATTTTCAATCATGAAACATTCAGTCAATACATTTTTCCCACAGGTCATTATGATGTCATTCACTAAAGTTAATTCTTCCTGTAATGAAGTAGATGAATATTTAGGGGGGGGTTAGTTTGATTGTCGAGTCTCCAATGAGATCGGCCCTGAACTTGAGTTTTGTTCACATTGGGCCGTGATCTCAGGTTCAAGGGTCAGACCCGCCTCCTCACTCCTCCTTCATATCCAAATATGGTCACCTCTGGCTCCTAACAACCAACATGGCGATGTTCAAATACCAAACTCCCAGCTCCAACATGTCCAACCAACAGGTGATGTTAGCTTCAGTGATGCTTAATCTGAATACATGTTAGCCTAATGTGCCTTTTTTTCTCTCAAAATTATGACCATCTTTATAGATTTTGTTGCAGTTATTGTGCCTTTTTTCCTTAAATCTACTTCCTTTCCTTCATGTTTTTGTGTGTACAATTACTCCCTGGTGCCTGCAAATTGAACCTCATGAACTATGCATCTCCTTTCATGTGTCCTTATGCACAAAACCAGATGATTTGCCAGCGCGACTATAGCTTCAAATAGATGCGGTGGATTGGACGATCAATCTTGTGTTCAACACATGCTGAGCCGGGCCTGGCACTGGAAGCTGCACTCGGTCCTGCTGCGGAGATGCCAAAACAAGTTCTTGGCATTCGCTCTGTTACTGTATATTTCTGAAAATATATATACAGGAGTTTATGTGATGTCTTCGCAGTACAAAGAGGCCTCAGCTGCATGGGATCCATGACAGCAGTGCTAATTGGCCGTGGTCTTCTGTAGTGTTTCATCTAGTTTGTACGCGAGCGAGCTACTTGAAGCCTTTTTATGTGAGTGTGAATGAGATGGAGAGAATGGGGAAGGCCAGCTCTTGTTCCACTTCCTCATTAGATCACACTTTACCAAGATGTTATCCAGAGCAGACAGGCCGCCGTCGCTCCTCCTCGTCGTATTACTGGGATCAGTCTGAAAAAGGAGGGTGTTAGGTGTCTCAGAGTGAAACACGACATGGTTAAAGCCTGCGAGGAAGTAGCAAACTGACTTAAACACAACAAAAGAGTGTGTGAGGCAACCACCAGGAAATGTAGCATGAATAATGTAAAGTGTAGTTGCTATTTCTCCCTCCACAATTTTAACTGTCAGGCTGCCAAGTGTGGGGACGGCGGTAATGGCCACATATCCGCTAATGCAACGCGGCCCTCTGCTCTGCCTGTCATTAACCTGTTTTCTTTAACTAGCAGCAAGGGAGGAAAAAAAAAAAAATACAGTTCACTTTTTCCCTCTCCTGCCCATTAACCACCTACAGATGCAAATGTGGGATGAACCCGTAGCTGGATGATGGTATCCTCTTCATCAACCCTCAAAACACAGTGGATATACTGCCACATGTTGCATTATTTATGTGTAAAATGGCTGCAGAGATACACCTCGTCTCACTTTAGGAAAGGATGTGAGCAGCAACATGGCCGCCGTGATGAAGAAATATGGAGGGATGCTCCCTAAAAAAGGCTGAGCAATTACACACAACGAGGAGGAAGTGACAGATGGCAAGTGGCAGTTCAAACAAATTATTCATAATATAGAGAGATCCATATCTTTACTACAACCTTTTCTTATGTTCAGTGAACACATCTTGTCACATAGCTCATATTTCAAAGAGTAAATCTCGTGGAAGAGCAGATCCCCCGATGCACCTCGCATCCCGCTGATGAAAACAAAGAGTAAACAGCGTGTCAGGCTCAAAAAGAGGAAGGAATATTAGCTAAAGTAATAACAGCAACTCGTCTGTACTTTGTTTGACACGCTCAGCGGAGGGATTACAGAGCAGCACCACGACAGCAGCGTGGTCATAACCTATTGTCACATTAATCTAAGGATGATGGGTTGCCTACTAACGCTGCGTTCTTGTCTCATTGAATTAATATGATGTCAGGACACAAAATATGAACCTCCATCCGGTGGTAATTAGTTATGTCAGCTGCTCCCTAAAGTGTGACTTTCAGAGGAAAAGTGTGGAGATTGTTGGTGTTTAAATCTCCTGCTGAACAATAAGGTAATAGGAAATGCCATGTTTTCAATGTATTATTTCCATGATGTGAGATTAGTTTTCATAAGAGGTATGAGTGTGCTGTCATTTTAACTGCATCATAGACAAGTGGCATTTTTAGTTTTAAAATTGAACATGGACAAGCACAGAAACCTGGTTTGCAGTAAACAACTGTATAAAAGGTTATGGAGAAAACAATACAGCATTTACTGACCAGAGGATTTACTTTAATGCATATATATTTAATGAAGTCAACAATAAATATCAAACTGATTTTTTTAAATGCAAAAAATAAAATGTGCTTACAATATGAACACACTGTTATAATGCACATTTCTAAAGCAGTCTTTACATGAATTGTATGTAAAGTTAATATGGTGAATGAATTATGATTGTTATTCATGCTTCTTTAACCTCTGTTTTGGTCTCCACCAGTGTTAAAAGCTACACCATGTTCATGCTAACTGGCTAATAACAGATTATTATTACACACAACAAAATGTTTGGTTGTTTTAACCATTACATGTTCATTTAACACAGTGAGGTGAGATTAACCGAACATTTTGTTGTTTTAACCCCACGTTTTATTATCCAACAGTTTTGTTTTACCCCACACTTTGTTGTTTTATCAAATCTTTGTTGTTTTTACTCAACATTTTATTGTTTTTATTCAATATTTTGTAGTTTTTACACAAAATGTTGTTGTTTTTATCCCAAAATTTTGTTGTTTTTACCCAACATTTCATTGGTTTTACTCAACATAGTAATAATAATAATAATGGTTTGGATTTATATAGCACTTTTTTCTATTAGTCCAGACTCAAAGTCCAGAGATCATTGTTCATTCATACAGGTGGTGGTAACCTAGGTTAGCCACAGCTGCCCTGGAGCAGACCGCCACCAAAACCATTCATCCAACATTCATATAAGCCAAAGGTGGGTAAATGTCTTGCCCAAGGGCACACCGACAATGACCAGGAGGAGTGGGAATCAAACCACTGAGCTTGTGGTTGGTAATTTAATGCTTGCTTTTTGTTTTCTTGTCAAAAACAGATGCAGTGTATTGAAAATGTAGCCAATAAGAGCAGAGCAGCGGACCTTGAACCAAACAGAATCAGCTTTATGGTCCAATTCTTTTATCACACAATAATATAAGTTATATACACCTAGAGTAAAAACATGAATATAACGTGTAAAAATCTGTGCCACGATAAGCATAAGGTGCAGTATGGAGCATGTGGTGCAGTATGGATGTGCTCGTGTGGCCATATTATTTGTAGGCTGGCGTGTGGTGTGCGATGCGGAGACTGTTTGCTGATGATGGCAACAGAAAAAAAAAAAAAAAAAAGCTGCTTTTATAACTGGATGCTGTGGTTTGCTGAGTGCTGGAGTTTCTACCTGAGGCTGACTGGGGGATACAAATCCATCTATTTCCTTTGATATTATACTAAACACCATTTAACTCTCTGATTGCTGTAAACTGTGTGTGACATTACAGCACAATTAACCCAGTATAATGTGATTTATTGTTGAGTTTTCCACCACAGAATTATTTTAGTGAGTGCTGGTGAACTGTTTAAATTGTGACATGCAGTCCATCAAAAACATCTGTGGGTGTTCGTCTGCAAAATACCGGTCTCCACCATATGTTTGTTTGGGTGGCGTGACGGATGCCTTCAACATCGATGCGTTTGAGAGGATACCCCTCCCCCGCTTACATATTACTCTCTGCATATGGACAGGTAAGTGTAGCATTTAAACAGAGGAAATAATTAGAGGGATGCTTGAGTCAATCATGCTTCAAATCCCTTAACATTTTTCATCCAGCGCCAAGAGAGTCCTCTTTATAAACCTCCATTTAAGTTCAAATAAGGGTGTTACAGCTTATTGTAATTATAATGCTCCAGATATCAGGTGGTGGCGTGTGGAAGAGATCATCATGGTTTATTATGAGATGGCTGCAAGAAGCAATCAAATAATATGAATTCATCTCACGCTCCACACACACACATGGTGCGGTGGATGTGGTCATGTGTGTGATTGTGTGAGTGATGCTCTCCATGTTGTGTCTCTCTCGGTTTTCCCCCCACCCATCTGTAAACATCCCCGCTCACCTGCGCTGCTCCTCCAACAGACAAAAGCCTCTGAATTAATCAAAACCTGCAGGAATTTTTATGTGGGAGTCAAAGGTCGCGGCAACAGGATTCACAGTGTGTATCATTTTCTGCTGCAGGTACGCTGAGAGCTTTGCACCCCAACAAGAATAATAATAATAATAATAATAATAATAATAATACACGAAGCTCTTATTTTTGCATTTTGTGTCCAATAATGTTTGACCTTTCACTTCACACCATCCACATGTATTTGTGAACATCCTCTATTGTCAGTCAGATAAACACTTCAAATTTGTTTCACACACCTCATTTTATTTTGACATCATCCTTAAAAATGTTGCAATATTTAAAGGTTCCCAATAACTCCTCTGTTTGTATTCAGTGTATTAGCATTACCTTCCCTCTTTTATAATATTTTACATCACAGCCATTTCTAGCAGTTGTTTTGATTGCTGTCTCTGGTTGAAATTTAAATTGCGTTTTTCATCTGTCTATGTTAATGTTTGTATTGGGGGGGAAACAAGTATGTGAAGGTCAGTAAAGACAACATTTCCAATCAATTTTAAGATGCCCTTCAAGCAACCGTGAAAAAACATTTGTGAGAATCTGAAGCCATCCCAACTGCAAAAAAAAAGAAAAAAGTAATAAAATGAGGTAAATATTCCCTAAAATAAGCAAAATAATCAAAATTCCAATAGAACAGGAAAATTTGACTTACCAAGATTTCTTAAAACAAGTAAATGTATCTCGCCTTAAACACCCACCAATACTTTAAAACTAGTTTGTCTAGACTAGAAACAAGTTGTACGGACACAAGGGCAAAGTTCAAGAATCTTTTTCTTAATATGTAGGAAAATGTGTTTAAATCCAATTAATGTTAATCCTAAAATACAGCTACAAGTCAGACAACATGTAGTAAAACCAAGTATTTCAGGGTTATATTCTTAATATGTAGAGAAAAAGTCTTCTATTTAGCATCCAAGGTGTATTTCAAGAATATTGTAATAGCACGGGGTACTAAATTGAAGTATTTTCCTCATTTCATGGTCATTCTCATTTTAAGCATTAACTGACCCAGATCTCAATATCAAATAATTCTTTATCCAGATAATTCACAACTTAACATACCTATGTATATATAGTTGTATATTTCTATAGTTTTTATTTGAAGTTGTTGCATGCTAAAGTACATGTTGTAAGATGGAGCAATTTGGCACAGCAATTTCCTTTGGGATAAACAAAGTTCTATCGTATCATATTGTACCGTATTGCATTGTATCGTATCGTATCACATCGTATCGTATCATATCATATCGTATCGTATCATATCGTATCGCATCACATCGTATCGTATCACATCACATCGTATCGCATCGTATCGTATCGTATCATATCACATCGTATCGCATTGTATCGTATCGTATCATATCACATCGTATCGCATTGTATCGTATCGTATCATATCACATCGTATCGCATTGTATCGTATTGTATCGCATCGTACCGTATTGCATTGTATCGTTACAGAAAAAACACTTAAAACAAGACAAAAACTTCCTGGTAAGAAGAATATCTTGGCAGACCACAAACCAGCATACTTCACCTTGATTTAAGATATTTCGTCTTGTTTAATTTCAGTTTTTTTTTCAGTGTTGGACTTCTAGGAAACTCTTTGAAGAGGATATCACCTGAGGAACAATTGATGAAATTTGGGATCAGCGGATGGGATCTTGTCCAAACTCTGAAAAACTCCTCTCTGCTCTAATGGATGAAGGTTTTAACCAGATAGTGTTGTTACAGTATTTCTCCACAAGGGGGCGACAGTGTTCGGTCTATCGCATGTTGTGGAGGTTTGTGCTCTCCGAGTGCTTTCTCCTTGTCATAGTATAAATTTAAACAAATGGAGGACCAGTTACCAGGACCTGTTTCTTTTCCCCCCTTGTTGTACATATTCAGGTGAGTTCAGACCCCATGCATGGCCCTGGACGGCAGCCTCAGGCTCAGGTGTGCAGCTCTCCGGTTTGTCCCCTTCAGACAAAACCTTCAGTGTTTATGTCAGTCATGTTTTCTCCTTCACTGAGGAAGCAGTAAACAGAAAGAGTGATGACTGGGGGGGATAGACGGAGATTAAAAACGAGTATGAAAGAGAATGCGCTTTGATGTAGCTACACTTCAAAGATACTCTCGCCTCTAGGGTGCGCGTCCCTCCACTGTACCTCGGCTCGTGCTCAAGAATGACAGGGAGTCTTCCCCTCTAGTTTTACTCCTCCCCTTCGCCTGTTTTCTTCTTTCTGTGCCTTTTTAGCTCTGCAAAGCTTTGACAAATTTCTGTGTGTGTGTGTGTGTGCGACATACAGCAGCTTCAGCGGGAATGAAAGAAATGCGTGTGAAGTATGTCGGAGAGGATTGGGGCTCTGATCCCCGGCCCTCCCCTGCTGATCCCGGCTGGTTCTGTTCATCGGATTTAGTCCCTCCTGTGCCATTCTGTAATACATACAATATTCTCCGTGGTTATACACAAAACCTTGAGTGATGGGAGGGTTTTAAGTGTATATTTAGTTATGGCCGCCTTGTTATGTAATGTGCAGTGTCATTTTGTTTTCTTTTTGCTGAAGTTTGATGATTGTTTCCCCACGGTGCACATAAGAGCGACTCACAAACCTCTTGATTATTAATCGAGCTGCCTGCTGTAGTGTGGTCGATGTGTGTGTGTGTGTGTGTGTGGCACAGAATAATGCATGCCATCCTGTGATTGTAAATGATCAAAAGCATTTATTTTTTTTCCTGATGAGAGGGGACGCGGTGACAAGTTTCCACCCTGAAACGCTAAAAATTCCCTCCAGTGGTGGCGTGAGGGCTTTGATCGGTTATGCTGCACTCCAAGAACTGTTGAATAATGGAGGTGTACGTTCACAGGGCCCATAAAGCTGATATTTCCACGCTCTTTAATTTTTCACGGGCGCCTTTTTCCTTTTCCCGCGGTGTCATCCGAGTGACGGCTAATCGCTTTGTATCCGAGCTGAAGGATTTCCAAACCCCTCTTTAAACAAACTGAAAACACCGCGTACGTAACCCGAGGTTTTGATTTCCACAGAGGTCGCGCACTTATTACGGGCGATCCCGTTTTAATAACCCGCCTCACACAGTTGACATCTCAGTTAAAAGCCTCTAATTAAACTCCATATATCAGGATCCACAGGTGGGTCTGATTCATCGCTGTCAAAGGGCACCGCGGAGACAAAGCAGGGCGCCATTTCCGGCTCTCACCTCCCCGCACGTCTATTACCGGGCGACTGTTGGCTCACCTGTCTTTTGTAGCCTGGGAGGGGAAGAGGATCTCCGCCGCTGCACTTTGGAGATGTAAACATCCTCCTGGCTGTCAGACAGATTGGACTAATTGTGAGGGAGAAGCAGATGGTGCACAAAAGCCTCGACAAAAAGGAGAAAATTGTTAGGCCCGAGAAAACATTTTTATTTTTCTGAAGGAAGGAAAAGAGGGAGGGAGATGAGTGAAGCAGCTCCAGTCAGGGGAGAGCCTTGTCTTTGGTGCGGGGCCAGGTTGCTGGGAGGTTTGGAGAGGGGCTGTTTGGCTCATTGACGGGCACTTGTGGGCTGACGGTGAAATGATGAAGTAAGAGAGGAAGAGTTTGAGAAGTGTCACGGGAGGAGACAGGCGAGGAGTGATCTGTGGGAGGCAGCGCTTGTTTCTGTCTTTTGTGTGCTCCCATTCATTCGATTCAGGACCACCGAGGCGGGATGCTAAGCTAATGAGCTCCCGCAGGATAACGCCACTTTGGCACACTGACACATTACTCTCTATCAATTCTCTTATTACCAGCCGGCTTACCCCAAATACCCCAGCAGATCAGTGGCTTTTCAGTCCAGTGTTTTCAATTAAATACATGTTAAATATTGTATAACTTCACTTGACTCAACAATGCAGGCACATATATCACCACAGTGTATGTTTAGTTCTTCCCCTGGTGCCACTTGCAGGGGTAAAAAAAAAAAAAAATGGCGCACAGGTACAGCCAGGAAAAATTTAATTGTCTTTCTAATCTAATTTTGCTTCTCTCTGCTCTGTTGTCTGCCAAAGTATTAATCACACTCTGCACACCTGCCTGAGTGCACACACAGGCAAACACACAGTCATACTTTACAAAGACAAACCCACTTATAATTAACTGCATCCAAAAAAAAGTAGCGACAAGCAGATGGAGGGATCTGAGAGCGTCGCATCAGTGGGTTAAAGAGAATTAAAATACACGAGTGACACGGGGCTCGTTCTGGGAGTCGCTGTTTATTGCCAAAAAGCGATGGTTGGTGTAGTGAAGCGCTCTACTCCTCCAGTTATGTGGTCGACCGGAGCGAGCACCTCAGATGAGGCAATACCTTTTCTTCAACGTGGTGTCACGAAACTGAATTTGTTATTTAATCTGCTGGGAAATAATTGAGAAAGAGAGGAGCGTGTCCTCGCCACTGGTGAGAGGAGGGGAAAAAAAAAAAAAGTTGCTGCTGTGTTTAGACAGCAGAGGAGACCAGCGAGGAGCATCTGGAGACGTAAGGATGAGTTATGGAGGAGAGCAGAGTTGAATCTCAGGGCTGCTCTCAAACACAGCAAATGAAGATGGATTCCACAGGGACGTGGCTGCGTGTGTGTGTGTGTCTGATTGTGTGTGTGTGTGTGTGTGTCCAGTAGAGATGGAGATGAAAGTGAAATCTACTTATGAGCCTGCCAACATGATGGAGTGTGTTTGTATGAGTGTATAAACATGCACAGCGAACATATGAGTGTATTTACAGTGAAGCTGGGGATCCTCAACATCTGTGTGTGTGTGTGTGTGTGTGTGTGTGGGTTCGCAATCTTTAAAACACATTTGTGTTAATCTGCGGGACTGAGGCGGACGACTGAGGCGCCTCTGCCTCGGTGTAGTACGACAGGTTGAGGAGTCGGCCGTTGTTTTGCCTGAGAGTCATTTGGATTGAATTGATAAGAAGGCCATTAGCTGCCGCTTCAGCCCGTTGCCATGACGACGTGTCTTCAGTGGGGAAAGGCATGGCGCCTCAGGTATCTCTCCTAAGAGAAGCCCCTTTGTGTGTGTGTGTGTGTGTGTGTGTGTGTGTAGGATTGTGTTTTGCGTGTCATTGCCTGGGAACATTAGTGATCACTAATTGTGCACATGTAATTACTGTAACGCCCCACCCCCACCCCCACGCGTCCGTTACACTTTACTCTCC
Organism: Pseudochromis fuscus; assembly: GCA_900323345.1. NCBI lineage: Eukaryota > Metazoa > Chordata > Actinopteri > Pseudochromidae > Pseudochromis > Pseudochromis fuscus. Next base: position 13,798 of record OOFC01023294.1, on the reverse strand, counting down.
GCGCACGCCGCCACCTGATCAGCTTTTAAAGTGTTTTCCAACATCTGGACCCGCCACTCAAATCATCTCTCTCGGGCAACATAAGGTAACATCTGCACACTGCCATCAGCCGTCCCATTGGCCGAGACGAGCATCTGTCCGTCTGCAACGCGCCGTACGATTGGCAGGTGGCGTTAGGGGAGGTCGCAGCTCGCATCTTCGTTTTAAATGGCGGCGGTGGGAGCGTAAAGGTCAGAGGAGCCTGTGACTGGAATGTTGCTCATTCGGCTAAAACAGAATATGCATGAAACCTGCGTGGGAGGCGGTGAATAAGCAACATGTTGTAAATGTGCCCTTGAGCAATGCAAAGGAGGCAGATTTTTTATTTTTTTTCATCAGGCTGCTGGTGAGTGTGGAGAGGAAATTTTGAGGTGCTGTATTCAGCCTAACCTTGGAGCACATTGGTTAGAAAAAATATATTTTAGTCTTGAAAGTGATAGATATCAGCAAACAAAAGGTCAAACCACTCAGAAAACTCGCTGCTGCATATTCAGATTGGAAATATTTCTGACCACCAAGGTCTGGGAGCAGCTGAATTATGATTTTTTTCTTGGGTAGCAGGGTTTTCAACAGTAGCAGAGACAAGAAGATGATGAAAATGAGTCAGAGGATTTTGGAGAAGCTAAATGTCAGTGTGCTAATTGTAACAATGTGGATTTCTCAACATGTTGAAGTGGTTTGCATGTAATTTTAGACATGCAGTGTGAACATAAAAAGTTTTTAAACACAAAGTAAATTTCCATAAGTTGCCATAATCAACCTGTTCAAGTGATGCTAACTTCACTTTTCCACCTCCATTGTGTGGATTCAGAAAAATAAGTTCCACAATTAGCAAACACAGGATTACAGCAACACACTCTCTCCAACTTCCCACCAAAAAAACATGATTTTAATGTATTAATTACTCATTTAAAATATCTGAAACACAGAGATTAACCAAATAACTACATTAAAAATCTCAGTCAGTTCACCCTGCATCCTGATCTATCACACAACAGATACATATGCCACAAACATCAGTGACTACAGTCAGTTTGGATGTCACAGGTTGGTTTGTGGGGTTATTGTGTACTTTGTAGACACAGTGTTACATTTCCCACACAGCACAAAGATTCAGAGTCACTCTGTGATGCTTAAAATAAAAAACCTACTGTGTGGAAATGCTGAATATTATTATTGATATTGAGGAATATTAGGGGATAAAACAACTTGTAAAACGTTTATCTGCTAACCATGTTACGTAGTATGTAGTATTTTCTTGTATTTATAGAACTATGTGTAAAATGCATTTAAAATATTAATTAAACTACAAAAAAGTATAATTTCACATATCTAATGTGAAGTAGCATTGAAGCAATTTAATAGAATTTCACATATATTCACAAATTTATCATATGTTGAAATAAATGACTGTATAAACTGTTAAATTCACATGATTTACTGTGAATATATTTCTAAAATTCAACATTTAATTAACAAAGTTTTCATAACTAAAAAGTGAAATGTGTTTTAATTGGTTCCACATCTTTTACACATATAAATATTCTTTATTAAACAATAAAAAGACAAATATTTCTCAATTCTCAGTGTTTTTGTTCCACATTGTACATATGCTGCATCATTTTTCTTTATTCATGGCTCATCAACTGGTGAGAAAACAGTGCAGATGATTTTTTTTGTATCATATTTTGTACATAACCATCAAGTGAAAGCATCGAGCTGAAACCATCAAACAGTCAAACACAGATGGCGTTTTATTTTTAAACAAACTTAGGGAACTAGCATTAGCTTAATTAGTTAGCTAGCACCTGCTCGTGACAGAAAAGTGACAGTCACCAGAAAAAATGTGACAGGCGTCTTCTGCTTACTTATGTCTGAAATCAAGGACCCACAGTTTTACCAATTAATATGAATCGTGTGTGGAAACAGAAAAAGCTCGTCAGGCGTAGCAACACCGGCTAAAGGAGGAGGCCAATTATTTCTCAGATTTTTTTTTTAAATGCAAAGTTATAATTCTGTCCACATTTAAATACTTTCACCACCACATGTGGCCGTTCACACACACACACACACACACACACACACACACACACACACACACACACACACACACACACAC
>OOFC01023294.1:0-11620 GCA_900323345.1 Pseudochromis fuscus | reverse complement strand
TCTCTTACTATCTTCTTGCTTCCTCCCTCCTTCCTAATTTTGTCTTTCATGCTCTGGCAACTTCTGGAGTGCCCTCAAATTAATCAGTGTTTTAATGGAAGCTGGTTAAATATTCAAATTCAGTAGTGAGTTGCCTCACACATCTTCAGCTGGCCTCTCTCTGTCTCTCCTGAAAGCACTGCAACACACAGACACACACATTGGACTACACTTTCCACATAGTGCATTTAAAGTGTGGGAGGGCTGAGCTGATGGTTTGTTCAACAAAGAAATACACTTTCTACTAAAATGATCTAATGAGCTAATGTTTACGTACAGAATGTTTATTGAACTGTTTATTATGTTAGTATATGTCTATAACTACACACTGGGTTCATTTCACCCAGTAAGATGGGTTGGTTTTGTCTGGTCGATAAAATACTGGATAAAAGCAGCGAAATACTGAGTGAAAACATGCAAATGTTGCATAAAAACAACAAAATGTGGGGTACAAACAACATAATATAGAGCAAAAACAATAAAATGTTGTTTAATCCTTTAATTCTGAGCGTGTCGTCGGCGACAGGTCTGCACATGCGTCTTTGGATTACCGTAATTATGTCACAGTTTGCGCAATCAGAAAAATTCCAATGGTTGCTGAGAGCTGAGATGTTGCACTTTACAGTGAATATGGTGTCATTACGGTAATTTCACGAGCACCTCTCCCAGAAGGTGATGTACTGTATACTACCTGTTGTAAGAGTGTAGTAACAGTGATGATAAAACAAGAATAGCACAAAAACACAAAAACAGAGTTTGATTTTTGAGTTTAAGTGAACAAAAACACTGCAACTGCACATGAATGTTAGATTTTGTATGTTAAATTTGAATTTGAAAAAGTCCAGGTGGAAATTTGGAGGCTCAGGTGGTAAGGGGTTAAAGACAACAAAATGTTAGATAAAAGCAAAGTTTGGGATAAAAACAACAAAATGTTCAGTAAAACAACATTCGGGGTAAAACAAAACACAATTTCAAGAAACAACGAATAAATAAATGGATAAAAACAACAACATGTGGGAAAAAAACACATTTTGTGGTAAAAACAACAACAACATTGAGGAAAAAATAAAATCTGAAAATAAAACAGACACACACACACACACACACACACACACACACACACACACTATATATTGTCCAATGCAGTCTATACAAATTGAATTTTTCCTTTGCATCTCATTATATCAGCAGTCTTCATGGAAACATTTGAACAAGGTCAAATCAGATACTGACACACATTTTAATTACTCATTTGGACTTTGTATAGAACTACAACCCAACAGTACATCATTATTTTACCAGCTGACTGGACACTGTGGACCTGAACAAATTAATTCCTAAACATCCCTCCTAGATCCCTGATAACACAAAGCTTACATACAAATGTAGAAATGAGTTTAAATGCAAATTTGGACTCAATCATTTTAATCATTACTTGTGTGATTTTGGGAGAGCACCTACTGCAAATTAAAATCAAACCCATGGCATTTAATTAAAGGGTGTTGTTGAGGTTTGGACCTGTGGTGGCGCTATGGAGTAATGTTTGTAACGCCTGCTTGATGGCACATGCATAGCAGATTGCACGTTTAAGCAGCTAAGAGCTACACGCTCCTGTTGATGGCTTCACACTATTCCACTAATGAGACTGTTGCTACTGAGACACCGACTGTCAGGATCTGTGTGTCTCTGGTGGAAAGACAGGAAATCAGGTGAAGCTTCGACAGTAGCTGAAAAGTCTGATCAAGTATCTTTTTATCCTCTGAATATCTAACCGCCAGGCCCAGGAGTTGTGTTTAATGTCACTGATGTGTTGTTGTGTTTCCACCAGAGCCAATCAGATGACAGTATGTGGGAGTGGAACAACATAAAGGGGACTGAGGTCAACCAGTCTTCACTTCAATGTACAACTTGAAGTACAACAGTGTCCACAGTGGCAATGCAATTTTCAACTTAGCTTTTTCATTTAAAAGAAAGCTCAAATATATTTTATATTGCCACAGTTTCCTATTTTTTTGACATAAAAAAGACGGTAATGGTCTTAAAAGTGTAAAAAAAAAAGTGCAATACTCCCAACGGCCACTAGATGTTGGCTCCAAGAAACTCTGGCCCTAACTGACTTCATGTCAAAAATTTTCAATCATGAAAAACTCAATAATTTTTCCACAAGTCATTCTGATGTCATCAGGTAAAGTATTATTATATATTATAAATATTGTGTAATAGAAGTGTAATATTAGGCTTTGTTGACGCAAGTAGGACGGCAGTGGCTCAGTGGTAGAGCGGCCGTCTACCAACCAAAGGGTAGGTGGTTTGATTCCCGCTCCTCCCAGTCATTCTCGGTGGGTCCTTGGGCAAGACACTTTACCCACCTTGCCCCTTGCACCTTGAATGTTGGATGAATGGGTTGATGGTGGTCGGAGGGGCCGCAGGCGCAAATTAGGAGCCAGTAAGCAGCAAGTCTGCCCCAGGGCAGCTGTGGCTAGCTTAGCTTACCGCTACCTTTATGAATGGGTGTGAATGAATAACGGTCTCTGTGCGAGTGCTTTGACTCTGGATTTCCAGAGAAAAGCGCCATATAAATCCAAACCATTATGATTATTATTAATAACGTAATGTAATAGATTTGCCCTTTTTGAAATGTAATAGGCCAATAACGTAATAACTGGCCAATAACATAATAAATTATTATGTTATCGGTTCAGGACTTTTATTACGTTATTGGCCTATTACATTTCAAAAAGGGCACATTTATTATCGGCTGTTATTACTTTATTGGCTTCAACAGGCCTCAAAAAGAGGAAGTTTAAAAGGTGTGGTCAGTTTGATTGACAGGTCTTGTCTGTCCTCGGGTTCAAGGGCATGATCCGCCTCCTCACTCCTACCTTCATATCCAAATATGGTCACTTCTGGCTCCAAAAAAGCAAGTTTTGCGATGTTTCTTAAAAATCTGCTTTGCTCACGAGAAAGGCTTTAAACCAGGATTATTACAATTTGGTGAGAAACACAGGAAAACTTGCGTGGGTATCCTTTAAGCTCGTGGAGGCTTCACAAGGCTCAACAGGACTTCTTTAAAATCCTCGGCATGTTCGCTCACTTCAACTTTGTGTGCTGAGCGTGAACAGTAGCAGCTTCGTTTTAACTGTATTTACACGTGAGGAAACGGGGGGATCTCAGCAAATTCAACCTTAAAACAGTCGTTACCTTTCATCGCGCCTCATGTGACGCAGATTATGTTTGACACCCCGCTGCTCTGCACAAACCGCACACACCTTGGGATAAAAATAGCATTTCCTGCAACATCAGAGTAGGCGCACCTCTCCAGCAACCCACCAATCAGCTGACCCTGCTGCTGCTGCTTGGAGAAAAAAAAAAAGAAATGGCAGGGGTGGCGTCGGTGCTGCGCTGTTGTTTAGTTTCCCGGCACTCAGTCATTTGACAGGGTTGAGAGGGGAGCGCCTGTCAAATAAACCATGACCGCTGCAACCTGTCACGAGCCCTCCCCGCTTTTCCCGTTCAACGTTGTGCTGTGTTGAGAACCCTGTCACTCTCACGGTGAAAAACACACACACACACCGAGTGAAAGGACGGCCTCGGCTAACAGCAGTCCGTCCCTCCTGATTGATGGCGCCAATGGAAAATTGCGGTGGTTACCGAGCGGGGCCGCTTGTATGTACTCGGCCTGTTAGCATCATGATGTACGAGCAATAAAAATAATATCTGTTTTCTAAATTGAGCCCGGCACGATTTTCTATTTAAAGAATGCATGTGCACTCCTGCTATAAATACGGTATAGTAAAGAAACTAAAATTAGAAACCATCCTTCTCATGTTGCTGCTCTGATGCATCGTAATTATTCATGTGGGCTTTAGAAGTCATCTCTGTAAAAATGGCTCCTTCTTGAGACTCATGTGAGCTCATGGCTGATGCTAAATGAAGATCTGTGGGCGTCTAAAAATAGCTTTGCGATAAATCAAGAGTGTCTGTAAGTGTGTGTGTGTGTGTGTGTGTGTGTGTGTGTGTGTGTGTGCAGTGAGGTTTCCGGTATCTGATAAAAAGACATTACCCCAAGCTCGTGACCTGTGAAGTACATCAGTGAACTGAGGAAAACGCTCGTGCCGATCAAATTGTTTGTGTATGTTTGAACTTGTTGAGGTATCTATAGTTTTTTTTTTAAGTTGTTGCATGATGAAGTACATGGTAATGTAAGATACAACAGTTTCCTTTGGGATTAATAAAGTGCTATTGTATCGTACCATATCGTATTGTATCATACCGTATCGTACCATACCGTATTGTACCGTATTGTACCACATCGTATCATATCATACCGTATCGTATCATACCATATCGTATCGTATCGTACCGTACCGTATAATACCATACCGTATCGTACCGTGCTATATTTTTCAATGCTTCTTCATTTTTTTAAATAGATATTTATTGTGTGTTTGGAGGATCAAAGATATCAGTAGTTATTTAGGTAACTGTTTCCCTGAAAATATTCTAATTCAAGTACTTCCGCCATGACATGATCCATGTCTGATCTCCACCAAATTGTCTCAGATTGTAGGCGATATCGTTACGATATGATACAATACGATACGAGAGAACTTTGTTAATCACTTAGGAAATTTTTGTGCCAAGTTGCGCCATTTACATACCAACATAAAAGCGTGCAAGGGCTTAAATTAAAAACTTTACAATATACAATAACAATATATGTATATATATATATATATAGTTCTGGATTAAAACAACATCCTCTGGAGACTGTGAATATCTTCTCTACCTTTGGATATAATCTATTGTGGACCAAAGGGGGACAGATTGCCTATCACTGCTGTCCCATGGGTGATGCTGTTAGTGTGACTAATAATCACACCATCGTGCAGATGTGACAAAATGCATCATCTTCTCAGAACAGTCATTTGAATCTTTCAGTTTCAGATGAGGGGATTTTGGCCTTTAACTACACCAATGTCAACTCAGAGTTCAAGTCAGTTCAATAATAAAAAAAAAGAACAGAAGAGTGTAAAAAAAGCTGTTTTACTTTGAGCTAAGTGACAGAAAAATTGTGGCCAACCCTGCAATCAGCTGTCCAAAAAGCATCCTGTCCTGCTGGGACTAAGTAGAGTGCTTTGAGTGCTGACTGAAGGGCTCCAGGATTTGGGGATAATCACTGTCAGTACGTTTCTGCATGCACAGTGTACAGACGCACACACAAAGTGGCAGACGTATGATTTCCCAGTACCCCGTGGATAACACATGGAGTTGTGTCCTCTACGTCCCAGAGGTATTTTTTTCTGCAGTTTGTCTTCATGACCGACACAACCCGAGGCAATTAAAACACCCCCCTACCCCACACCCCCCCATCGCTCAGAGAGGGGAGTGCCTGTACTATACTACACTATACGCCCTTGTCGTCTCTGGGGAAACACCAGCCGAGGGTGTGAAGAAGCTGGGTTCAGGGTGACCGCTTGGCCTCGTGGGATTGAGTGTGAAAGATGAAAAGGAGGCGTCGGTATGTACGGCTAAACTGTCTGTGTATGTTTGCAGAAAGGTTTTGTGTGTATATTAAGGAGTTAGTCCTTGCATGTCTGTCCTTAAGAGGCACCAGGGGACAGAGGCGTCCCCGTGGAAACACGTCGATTGTGAAAGCATGACAAATGAACAGGCATGTCATATATATAGTTGGGGGAAAGGAAATTAAGGTATCATTAGGAAATGCTCTAAAAATAAAGTTTTTTTTAATTCTTTTACCATTTATGTTGACCTTGTGCACACACTTAGAAATGTTGGATTGTTTTAACCCAGAAATGGGAAAATATTGGACTAACTACATATTGGGTTACTTTAACCCTGTGTGATGGGTGGTTTTTATTCTGCATTGAGTAAAAACAAGAAAATGTTGCGTACAAACAACAAAAAATAGGAAATGTTTGATAATAATAGAAAAAAGACTGGAAATTATTAGGTTAATAACAATATAATGATTGATGAAGCAACTAAATACTGGAAAATATTAGATATAAAGAACAAAATGATGGAAAATGTTGAATAAAAACATTATAATGGTCAGTATAACTAACAAAACACTGGAAAAAGTTGCATAAAGATAAAAAAATACTGGAAAATGTAGGATATAAACAACAAAATGATGGAAAATGTTGAATAAAAACAATATAACGGTCAGTATAACTAACAAAACACTGGAAAATGTTGGATATAAACAACAAAATGCTGGGTAATAGTCGGTTAAAATAATACAACGATCAGTAAAAACAGGATAAAAACACCAAAACCTGAAACGCTCTGGGTCAAACCCATCTCACTGGGTTAAATTAGCATGTAGCTGCTCCAATATTTCCCCAGCTCTGGGTTGAAACAGAGATTGCAGAGACATTTCTTTTGTCCTCTGCTATTGTGCCTCAACTCCTGTCTTTCTAATGACAGCCATGTGTGTTGTGAATAGCTTGGTGCAGCTGTCCTGATATTATTATCACACCTATCAGCTGTCGGAGCTATTGATGTTTCCGTGCAGCGGATCGCACTCAATCGCCGTCCTTGTGTGTACGTGAGCCACAGAGAGAGATGTGTTAGTGTGTACTGCAGGTGTCTTCTCCTCTGTCGAGTGTTTGTAAGTGTAAACTTGTATCGTTGGTGCATTATTCGCTCGGAGAAAGGTCACAGTCTCGGGAGGAAGGAGGTGGAGAGCTGTCATGGTGACTTCCAGCTGCAGTGAAAACATCCTTGTGAGCAAAGATAAACTCCTTTATTATTCCTCGTCAGAGAACACCTTTCTCTTATTAACAGAGGTGGGCAGAGTAGCCAAAAATTGTACTCAAGTAAGAGAAGTGTTACTTCTAAATAATATTACTCAAGTAGAAGTAAAAAGTAGACATCCCAAAAAAATCACTCAAGTACAAGTAAAAAAGTATTTGGTGAAAAGACTACTCAAGTACTGAGTATGTTTTTTTTTTAATTGTGTAATCAGACAGATAAATATAAAGTAATGTGCAAATTCTGGTACAATGGTATCACCAGCGATACAGAGTGACTAGCATAAATCAATTTACCGTAATTTTTCAACCATTTGCCCTCTCGATGTAATTCCAGCTGATTCCGGCAGACGTGCAGTATTCATATTACCTACATTACGGTAATGTACAGACGCTCTACTTGGCGGCTTTCACAATTAGCTGGAATCACGTCGCTAGCGCAAACAGTTGAGGAATTACGGTGATTTGATTGACAGGTCACTTCCTGTCACCCATTTAAATTTTGTTGTGACTTTCAGTTAAAGGCTTGAGATTAGAGGGAAGCTCATGACAACACAGGCAAAACTGCTCAAAGGGAAACAAACCTCCACAGTTTATGGCTATTACATGATACAAACCAAGCTGGAAATTAATGGGAGGCAATCATGTTTGGCAGTGGGCCTAACAACATCCGTGACAATAAAAAAAAAAAAAAGCCCAATAATCCACGGTCTCTCAGTGATCATTACATAATTACATCATATTACATGCTCGCAATATGGAATTTTGTGTTGATTTCATTCTCAATTTGTCCGAACCAAATGGAAACGGGGGGGAAGGAAAAAAAAGACACGCTCCAGACTCCAGCGATATTCTCAGCCTCATATAAAATTTAACCGGAGCTGCGTTAGGAGTTTTCTCTCTCACATTTAATGTCAGCGGATTTTAAAGCTGCTGCAGGACGGAGTCATTTTGAAAGTCTTGATGCTGACAGACGTGGCCTTTTACAGGGCAACAAAAAAAAAAGCACACACGCTTTGTGCAGCCTGATTGTAAAGTGTTTTTCTTGTAGTATGTATAATGTTTAAATGTATTAATCTCGACCCTGATCTGAGATAAAAACTCTCCTGCAGCGGTAGTGTCAAAATAAATGAAGACAGTGGTATCACCTCTTCATCTAAATTCATTACGACAGCAAATAAGCACATTTTCCATAAAGCCAAACTGATCCTTAAAAATCTGTGAATGATTGACGTGAATCCTAACAGGCTTAAACAGGAACAATGCGACATATGCAAATATTCCTAATAGTGCCTTGAAAACGTGGGAGGGTGTTATTAGTCGTTTTATTTTTAAATTGTGCATTGCCACGTGTGCAAATTAACACATACTGCAATTACACTGCATGACTGTAGAATAAAATGGATCAAGATCAGGATGTAAGGTGTGATGCAAAGATTCGTGGCATCGTTCCAGCGCAGCATGAGGACATGGACTCGATGCTGCACACCAGAGCTGAAGGTGGATGTGCTCACAATGCATCTGTGTGTGTGTGTGTGGCCCCCGACTCAATTTAAGCCAAGGGACCCCCCTAGGTAATCAACAATCTATAAAAATCTCTCTTTGTCCCTCCCTTGGCCTCAGCCAGCCGGTCCACCAAATCCGATAGCTGATGGTCCCAGATGGTCTTTTTTTTTTTTGTCTCGGTTACATTCAGATACATATAAACACCCACAAATGCACACAACAAGTAAACTGTACATGCCCCCCCCACCCGCCACCTACCTCTGCACATTCACGCTCGCTCACACTCGCAGCATTGTCAGCAGTGGGCAAGCGTCCAGCTGCGAGGCGCCCTGCAAATTGCCAGTGATTACAGCGGTTTTACAAAATTCAGTGGAGGAGAAAGAGAGCGGGAGGAAGAGGAGGGGGAGACAGAAGAGGAAGGCAATCAATACTTTCTGAGCAGAGCGTCAAAGAAACTGACTTTCTAATCCATTTCTCTTCATCCGTCTGTGGTTTGTGTTTTGATTAGGCAGGGCTGCGCTGTGCATGGGTAGAATCAAAGGTATTTGTTGATGGATGAAATTTCTGAGATGCCTTTTCATGTTTTTCAGCCCGAGAATATTCCAGAAAGGAAGGATAAAAGGGAATCCGATAATCATTTAAGCGCCCATTTGTTTCCTCGTGAATCAATAGAAGCTGAACAAAGAGATTTGGATTGATACCACTCTTATATCTGTCTGTTAAAGGTGGAGGCTTTAGCTTTAGCACAAAAATGGGAAGCACAGGGGTTTTGTGGCAGACTACTTCTTCTGACTTTCAACAAACCCCTACGACCTACAAAAATGCCAAGGTTAGCAACTTTAACGAATCTTTATTCCTTTTTTTGAGAGATCCAATTCTGTTGTAATTAGGGGATATTTGAGCAAGGTAGTGTTGCTATTTCACCACAAGAGGGCAACAGTGTTCAGTCTACAGAGTCAATGCAGCTGGATTATGCTTTGGTGGGAGTTTATGCTTTCTTGAGTACTTTCAAGTTTGTTGAGTGACGGACAAGACATCTGAGAATTTAATGGTACCGTTTACGATAATTTCCCCGATGGTGTGATTACTTCATAAGTGAATGCAAAGATGGGAAGAGACACAATATCGCGTCCACACAAGTTGAAAAAGGTACAACATGAGCAAAACATTTGCATTGTGTCACGACAAACAATCAGCATTGACATTCCTCACTGCTGCCGAGGACAGGAAATTGAGGACAAGGTTATTGTCGGCTGTTGTTGACGAAAACTCCCAAATCAAACATTATGACCCAAACCCAATTCACCCTTTCACCTTAGCCATACCCCTCAGTTTTGCGCTTCACGCAAAGAGGGGTGTCCCGATTGTTGATGAAATGAAGGCCAAGTGGTTGGACTGTATGACCCTCGAAACAGAGAGTTTCCAGGACCACACTACAAACAGAGGGGTATGACAAATTCCCATGATTGTGTGCGAGTCACCGGCAACATGAAGGCAAATGCTGCAGTTGTTGCTAAAGTACAAGTACAAGTAATTCATAATAATCATTTGTGCAAGTTGTACCTGTATCCGTTTAGGCTATTCACGTTAGCATCATTTTAATGTAACATTCATGAGTCCTGTTGTACCTGCCAAATTGAACATGCCTGTTACTTGAGATAACTACACCTCTGCTGTTAATTGTTTGTTGTCGCTAAAGTTGTCGCATCTGTATAGCACCATCGAGGATCGTTGATGACGTAACAGGTCTTGAAGGGTTGTCCCATTTCGTAGGGGGGTATTTCAACCCCTCCCCTTTTGACTCAGTTTCAAGGGGTGGGGTCGAGGGGTCGGGGGTAAAAGTCATAATTGGGATTGGGCCTATCAGTCGTTTTTGTGTGAGTATTTGCCTCACGTTTGGAGTGAACACAGCTTACGAAGGATCCCAAAATGTGTTTTCTAAAGTACGATTATTTACCTTAACAATATTTGTAGCAAGAAACCATCCTTCAGCCATCAGATAAATAAATAAATAATACAACAAAGCCTGAAAACCAAAGAAATACAGAGATTTTTTCAAGTTATCTGCGGGAAACACTGAGCTGGGTTGAAGACAACATGAAAAACTGAAATGCCGAAGTTTTTAATCAAAGTCAAGTCACATACTCTTTTCAATTTACACCTTTCCAAGACAAGTGAAGCAGAGCGGACGCCCGGAGGAATCTTCCTCCATCTCTCTCTTTATTCCCGATGTCTCTTGATCTGGTACTAACTCCACACTTTCAGACAGTTACTAATAAAAGAGCCTCGTAAAAGAAAAGAGAGAAGACTGCGACGAGGTGCTGGGAACTCCTACAGCAGGAAGAAGCTCACCTCCGCACGCTGTCACAACGACAAGGGGGATTTGGCAAATCGCAGCTGGGCTTTTATGACACATTGTCATTTATGCAAAGGCAGGAAAAAAACAGCAGAAGACTCTAAGGCCATCAATTCACATTTTTCCCTGGGTCTTTATTTTTATTTTTCCACAGTCTGCGTTTTTTTTTCGTCTCTCTCTTTTCATTGCTGCTTTCTCTGTCTCTTTGTCCTTGTCACGTTCCTTATCTGTCATTTCTAATCTCTCGCTCACGACTTTATTCCCCCCGCTCTCTCTGTTGTGTACATGGTCACATGATGTAACCAGTTTTTTTTTTTTTTTTTTTTGTGAGGCATACTGTCCACTGCCTCCCCACCTTCCCCTCTCTCTCTGGTTTCTCGCTTTGTGCCAGAAGCGAAGATAGACTCGTACGCTGTGGTTAAAAGCTCCGGCTCTGTCAGACCTGTGCGATTTCTTCTTTCTGTGTGTGTGTGTGTGTGTGTGTGTGTGTGTGTGTCTTCCCCTGAGCCTGGGCCCTGAGGCTGGGTGGGGCTGAGCTGTCTGTAACTGGGTATTGATCTGACACACAGGCAAGAAGCGCACACACTGCGAGCGCTGCTTTGCTGAGGGGAGGCCGGCTGACCTGAGATCAGATCAGGCACTGATTCAGCCTCCTTCAGAGATGAACACGCCTTTGATTTTTTGAGTGTGCTGTGTGTGTGTGTGTGTGTGTGTGTGTTGGTGATGTGCACATTGGTTGAAGGAGCTAAGATGGATAATGATGGCTGCTAGCTTTGTCTCAGAAGTGTGCATGCAAAGGTGTGTGTGTGTGTGTGTGTGTTCACACTCAAACAAGATGCACAGCGTGGACAAATGTCAATCCACTGACCTTTCAGCATCAAACATGGTAGCTTATAGCAACACTGGACAGACCAGTTACCAATCAGCAAAGGACTATATG
>OOFC01023291.1:0-10209 GCA_900323345.1 Pseudochromis fuscus | reverse complement strand
ATGGATTTTCTCTAAATTACTGCTTCATAGACTTGACTGCGCACATGCACACACACCCACACCTACACACACACGACTAGCATGGATACAGATACTCACAGTACATACACACCTCTACACACAGACACATGCACTAAAATGGTCCACACACACACACACACACACACACACACTGCCCCTTAAGTGAAAATAACCTGTTATGTAAACAGGGATTTTTCCTTTGCTGTGGTGCTGCATTGTGATCAGGTACTTCCTGTTTTCTTAAATTGTCCAAACAGAAATCCAAACATTGTATCTGTCAAACACATGCACTGCTCATCATCTGCCCAAAGCACCACTGCAGTGAAGCATGGTGGTGGCAGCATCATGTGGCAGCAGAGAGGTCCTTAAAGAAACCTGGTCCAGAGTACAGAAACCTGGTCCTGGGGTGATCGGTGATCATTCATTCAACATGAGTACAGTCAGGACAACACGAGAGTTGCAAAACTGTCACGGCCACTTTTTACCCAGCTGTCCAATCACAGTGGAGGAGAGGTGGGACAAATCCCAATGTTGTGAAACTGTAACTGGTGTTGAACTGCTGCTGTGTGAGCAGCCATGTCTGCACCAGACAACATGCCCAAACTCTCTTTAATATTCACTTCTTGCTGAACACAAACCTTCTGCCAAACTACCCGCTTGGCATCGTGGTACTTCCTGACAACTTCTGTATCATAGCAACCACAGCATCTCAGCTGAACAATGCTGTGTCTCTGAAGCTGAGTGTTTGCAGATGAGTTGGTAAAAAACTCTTGGACATAAGGTCGTAAAGCTGGAACTGTAGAGAGATTTCAGTTTTTGCTGTAACTTTTCTAAAAACATGTATTTACTCTGTCAGTTGTGGTTACTGAGTTTAAATTAAATCGACACAAACCCAGCGGGGCGTGTGTTACCCTCTGATCCACTGTTTCCATCTCCTCTGTTACTGTCCTTCAGGTATTAATCCTCCATAACAACGAGCTGAGGTCTCTGTTGCCCAAAGGCTGTGACATCACCAGTCTCACCACCTTAAAGGTAAACCTGCATGATGCTGACAGTTGTTTTTTTTTTTCATTTTCAGACATCCAGACAAAATAGTATTTAGTGTCTTTTTTTGTTTGAATTCTTCTTTGAAACACAGCATCACCTGCTGTTTATCACATGTCACATTTGACTTTCTTCAGTTTGATGCCACATTTTGTCGCCTTTTTGAATTCAAATGATCAACCTCACACTTCTATTCACCAGATGTATGAGACTCGGTGTCAAACAGTGAAGGATTCAGTACAGCTAGAAAACTACATGTGAGAAGACTCTGACCTAAAATCTGTCCATGTCCTTCCAAAGGTTTTGGATCTGCATGAGAACAAGCTGACCTCCCTCCCAGAGGACATCGGGAGGCTGGAGGCTCTACAGGTACAGTTGATGTGAACTGAGGAACAAGTGTGAATGGACTCCAGGCTGCTGGTAGCTACAACAAACTTCTTTGTTCAGCTGATGCAAAGATAGCATTGAAAGTACTAGTGCTAGTATTTGTGTCTTCTGATTGGGTGGCTAGCCTACGGCCCGCCCCCTCTACACATGTTTAAGTACAAACCCAGAGCTCTGACACAGACCTGTCTGTTTCATAAACTGAGAGTTGACAGAGTTCATGAATACTGTGCTGGTAATGAAACAGAAATGTCTGTGTCTTCATCCTCCAAACAGCCCAGATCATCATCCACATGCTTGTTTCCTTTCAGATCCTGAATGTGGAGAAGAACCGTTTGAAGGCTCTGCCGGAGTCCGTCGGGAATCTGCGGTTCCTGCAGACGCTCAATCTGAAGGGTACGATCCTGACCGCCCTGTCTGTTGGTGAGGCAGAGGACAGGTCTACTGACACCGGCTGAGTTTTATCATCTCTGTGTGTCCAACAGGAAACTGTCTCAGCGAGCTGCCGTCCTCGGTCGGGGGTCTGAGCAGCCTGCGGACCCTGGACCTGAGTGACAACAACATCACACAGCTTCCCAAAGCTGTGGCCTACATCCGCACCTTAGAGGTGTGTGTGCTGGGACTCAGCTTCAAGAAATACACGAGGGATAAAAAACCTCCAGATGGTATTTTAAAACTGTGTGTGTGTGTGTGTGACAGAGCTTTACCCTTGATGCTGCCACAATGTCGTACCCGCCCACGTCTGTGTGCGCTGAAGGAACCGAGAGCATCCAGCGCTTCTTATGCACCGGTAGGGTTTACTTCCTGGTACTCGGTGTACACACCAAGTGATAGACACGTCCACACACTGACCACACACACACATATGTTTGTCTCAGTCCAGTGTTATTCATAAAGTCCAGACTCTCCAGAGTGAGAGAGGAGCTGCACACAGCTGAGACACAGCAGCAGGAACACCATCAATTATTTACACTCACATCTTCTGACATTTTGTTGTGATACACAGTAATGTACCAGTACCACATATTATTACTGTGCTGCATGAGACCTGTTTACTACTATATTCAGCAGATAGTAAACACACAGTGGTGCTGAGGCTGAATACAGTGAAGAACATGATCACTTGTCTTTGTGTAGAAATAATTGGCACAGTTTCATTTCTTTATAGTTTATATCAACACTGAACTCTGTGTCTGTCCTTGGAGAAGGAAAGAGACATTTTTTTTATTTCCTCTCTGCATCAGCAGCAGCATTTTTGTATTGTATTTGTGATATTTGTATTTCTAAATGAAGTGTTTATTATTAAGTAGAACATCATTTAAACAACCCCAGGCTACATTTAAAAGCTGAGAGCTATATAAGAGCTGTTTAATAATTATGTGATTCATCATCTGATGAGTGGACTAATTGTTTCAATAGTTGATGATGAATCTAAAACAGCTGTTAGTTGAAACAGTTGTTAGTTGCAGCCCTCTCTGTCTGTGAACTGCAGATGATGTGATATCTGTTAAATTCATTCCTGGTGTGAGGTCAGTGAAGTTTTATCTCTCATCCTGGACTTGTTGATGGAGATGGACTTTAACACATTTCTAGGAACAGAGACAGTCTTGTTTACTTTTAGGGTGGAGTTAAAAACAATGTGCTGTTTCATTACTATGGTTTGGGCTTATTCAGATTCAAAGCAAGTCATCAGTGTCACTCACACTGGCCTGAACTCCTCAGAAGTTACCATCACACAGTGAGTGACTGAGCTGCACTGACCTGGTCTTTCAGAGCTGGGAGAGGAGTACTGTCCACCATCACAGTACCTGCTGCCAGTGCTGGAGAGCGACTGTGGCAAACAGGACTCTGACTGTGTGGACGGTTTGGAGAAGGCCTGGCAGGTACAGCAGCTCACACTACAAACACACACTCCACCATAAAGATGACTGCAGTGCACAGTCACACCTCTGCTTGTTAAAAGTTGGGATATTTATTTATATGTTTGTTATAATGAAGGTCTCATTTCACCTTGCTTCACTTTTCTGTTGCAGAGCAAATTCAATGACTACGAGAAGAGAAAGGTTTGTGACTCCATCACATACAAGTAACCTGATCACTGTGGTTTTAAAGGAGCAGTGTGTTTGTGTGTTTGTGTGTTTGTCTGCTCTGGACGACTGTGGAGACACGGCCTCTGTCAAACATCTGCTTCTTATAGAGATGTGAAGGACTCAGTCTAAACCATTTTTTAGGTGGTTATAAATCAAAATGCATAGTTATCAATAATACATATGATTTATTATATATTACACACTGCCCTTTTAAAGCTGCACTAAGTTATATGTTTCTGTCAGCAGCAGATGCAGTGTGTGTGTGTAATATGAAACAGGTTTCACACATGATCAGCAGCTTCTTGGCACCTTTCAGTTACTCACTGAGGTTTTCTACCATCACAACAACTTTCTTACTAAATGGTGCCAAGTTATTAAGAGAGTTGTAAATCTGAAGTTTTTCTTTTCCTCCTTACTGCTTGTGTTTTATTTTAATGGTGTTTTTTATTTTACTGGCTGAATTATTTATTGATTTGTGTATGTATTGTACCAGCTGCAGTGTGAGGTTGTAGCTTGAATCTTGAAGTCTCAGGTTTTTTGAAATGGATGTGTACGTGTGCTCGTGTATGTAAATTTAAATGTGTAGCGTCTGAGTTGTGTGTCCGTCCTCCAGGAACAGAAGCAGCAGGAGAAGCTGGCCTTCGAGTGGGACCTGGAGCAGAAGCAGAAGGAGCACACCCAGCTGCTGCTCATGAACAACTCCCACAAGGAGAACATCCTCAACTCTGTCCGACAGGTGTCTACACGAGCTGCTCATGGTTTCACTTGGGTTTTCTGTCTGTGGTTCCTGCCATCACATCTGCTGCTGTGTGTGATGTGTGTGATGTTCAGGAGCAGGAGCGTGTGCTGCAGGGGGTCAGCCAGCAGCAGAGGGCTCAGGAGGCCGAGAGGCTGCTGGTGCTGGAGAGGGTCCGACTCGCCGAGGACAACATCACCAGCCGCATCAGCAGCATGCTAATGGACAACAACAGGTGGGACGTGCAGGAGGCTGTGATTGGTTTCTGTGTGGATGTTAGATGCTTTACCTGCACAGATGAGTCCCTGCCAGCTGCATGACACATACACATGTGTTTCTATCCCTTCAGGCAGAAGAAGAGTGCAGAGTTTCTCCAAGCCATGGAGGAAGACCGGTGAGTGTGCACAGTAACAATCTATACCATCCACATCTGCTCCAGCAGCGAGGTACGAGCCACTCCAACATACAACAGCACTTATCCAATTGTTTCCCACTTATCAGCCTATTTATAGAGCAAGAAAGATGCTGAGTGGAGACAAAGTGGAAACACAGATGACAGGAAGTTTTAAATACAGCTCCACACAGAACAATAACACACTGAACAGAAAGCATCAGTTTGGTAAAGCTGAGTCTGAAGGTTCGGTTCAGATTGTGATGTTGGATCATCTTGATGCAGGACTTACAGGACATGCTGATGATTTCTGTCACTTCATTCCTCCTGCTTGTACTGGCTGTAATGTGCTTCCAGTGGTGATGAGGATACACTGACTTCACACACCACTGCAGTGTGATGCCATCATCAAGCAGTATATCTGCCTTCTTCCAGAGGAGCTTCTCCCTCTGTCTTCTGTCAGTGTAGCCATCAGGTGGTGTGGTGTAGTCCTGCTGTGTACATGTAGGAGCTCTGAAGTTAAACCTGTTCCAACAGTGTGTCCTTCACATCATGAATGACTGTAAGAGGATCAGCAGTAAAATGTGCACTGACACCTCTCTGTGGATATTTCTGAATAGACAGAAGACAAATGAAAGTTCTGGTTATGTAGGTGCATCTGCTTTATTCTGTAGAGGACCAAGCACTTGGATCATAAAGTGCTGCACAATACTTTGAAAAACAAAATACTGAAGTACAGTGGCCTGCAGTGGTTGGGTCCCAGTTTCTGAGTTAATGAGTAGAAGATCAGCTGATCTCCAAAACACACAGAGGTGAAGACGAAACCTTCATTAGAATATTACAGAAGAGTCTCGCACCTAACTTCATGTGTTTTGAGCCAAACCACTGTCCATACAGAGAACAGCCATGAACCTGGACACCCTGTGGTCAGCTGAGTTTACAGAGCAGCACATTAACACCACTGCACCTCTGGTCATTGTAACTCTAAATGCAGTGTTAGGCCACCGTCAACTTTCAGCTTTAAAACTAGAAGCTGGGAAAGACTGAGATAGTACACACACACACACACACACAACACACAGCTTTCTATCAGAACATCATTATATTAAAATGTTCTCACCGACTTCCTGTTCAGGATTCGTATGGAGCATCTGACGGCCATCACACAGGAAGAAGCCAGCTCGCTGAGGAAGAGGGAGGTAGCAGGTTAGTTTGTCTGCGGCCGACAGAGTATGTGGTGCTGGTTGTGTAGGAAAGTCTTTCCCAGATATTTATATCAGTATAACATGAAAACTGTTATCCCCACAGAGTGACACAACTGGATTCATTCATCAGAGTAGTAATGATGTTGTAGCTGTCACATGAACAGCTGACTAACCTGTCAGTAAACATCAAACCACTCTTCTCTCTGTGTTTTTTAGCTGCTATGCAGAAGATGCTGTCAGACGGCTGTGCTATGAGCCTCCTCCAGGAGGCCAGCGACTGTCGCAGACAGAGTCTGGTCTCTGAAGCCTGCAGGAGGTTCAGTACTCACTTTGGCAAACACACACTCACCAGAGGGCTGTTTCACAAAAGTAGGATTAACAAACCCAGGTAGAGAGTCAGGCTTGACCAAGTCCGATCAGCTGATCCTGGATTAGTTTCATGATGGGGGAGTTGAACAGACCATGTGTTTGATCTCAGGTTTACTGATGCTGAGGTGGAGACGAGGCGTCAACAACCTCTGATGGAAGGAAACAGAAATATGGCTGCTGTGATAAAAGCATGACGAGGGCACTGGGAGTTGTTTTAACCATAATAATGGGAACAGTGTTGAAATAATAACAGTGTATAACTGACTGACAGGACTTGTATTTGAATGCAGGTAAAAAAAAATCACAGCTTTATCTGTCTTAGTTTTGTGAAACAGCTCTCAGATCAGAGCATTGAAACATGTTTGCAGCCAATAAATCTAAAGATGTGATGTTTGGATCTCCTCTCTCCTCAAACAGTATGGAGAATCTGGACAGGAAGTTTGAGAAGATGCTGTCCCTGCAAGTTTTGGACAAATCTAAAGCCATTGCTCAGATTTTACAGGAGGTAGGTGATGCCTTCACTGTGAGGAGAGCCTGTTGTTAGAGTCAGTGGGGTCTCTGATGTGGGGGTCTCTGATGGTGGGGGTCTCTGATGGAGGGGGTCTCTGATGGAGGGGGTCTCTGATGGAGGGGGTCTCCGGTTGTTGTGTGCAGGAGGAGATGCAGAAGGCAGCGTTTCAGGCCCTGCAGCTGCAGAAAGACGCCGTACATGGATACATCCGTAACCAGGTCTGTGTTGTGTTACTGTTTGTTTCCACTGAGTTTCCAGAAACTGAGTAAATCCAAAACACTGTCATGTTTGATTGATAAGATGATATAACACCAGCATTACTGTCATGTTTCTTTCTTTTACTTTTCCCACAGCCTGCTCATAATCTGATTCATTTGTACTCATGCTAACATGAATCCAGTGTACAGTTGGTTGTAGACGCAGCGCTGTGCAGCATTGTAACAGACAGAAACTCATCCCACCTGCTCATTACCGATGACCTCACCCTGACTTTATGTTGAGCAGCATGTCCCCTCCCTTCATGTTCGCTTCTCCACTGTCCCCAGATCAAGCTCATAGAGGGTGAATTAATGCAGCTGACTAAACTGGAGATTAAAAGACGCAATCTGGATGCTGAGAACCTGCAGGTGGGTGTCACCACCGTCTTTCTTTGCCTTCCCACATTTACTCCGATTCTTTTTTTTCCCTTTTGTTGTTTATTACTCTTTCATTGCTTTTGGTTATCTCCATGTCATTGCTCCATAACTAATAATAATAATTAACATTTTACTTTGTTAAAATGACCAGAAGTAAACCAGATTTAAATATGAAGTCAGTTGAGGTTGTTAAAGTAGCTGAAACTGTATTTACTTTAAATCTCTGTCATCAGTTAAAGAAAATAACTCAAACACTGCCTCACCTCCTGCTCTGTTCCTCCTCCTATGTCCTGATACTTGATCTCCACCACCAGCTAAAGAAGTGAACAGACTCTTTATGTCGGGAATCTCCAGGTTTTAGAAAATCCCCTAAAGAAGAAAAACCTTAGATTTGATCAAAATGTTCAGAATTTAATTTACATGATGTGATATAATTAATTCATGGAGTGAGACCAAAGGAGAGAGGTGACTGGTGCATGATGGAGACCTCCCAGCAGCTCCTGCCTGTAGCTGCATCACTGAGGGACAGTTTATTTCAGGGGAGTCAGACAGACTTAGGAAAGTGAAAGAGAAACTGAGGAGCATTGCTGCTGACTGTGCTGCTCACTCTTCATTGCTGCTTTATTATTATTTTATTTCAGGGGTTTTTCTGTCTCTTCACTCAGAAGCTTCAAAAGTGTGTTGGAGTAGTTGTAAACTAAATCTATCTTTCACTGTAGATCACTGTGTGTGTGTCAGACAGCTGATCAGATGATGACAGGACCTGCGTGAGAGTTACTTTGTCTCCAGACAGCATGTACTCATTAACCTGTTGTGCTGGCCCGTGTGTGCAGGAGGTTCTGGTGGATCAGCGCACGGCTCTGGGTGACTTGTTGCAGCAGCTGCTGAAGCAGAGGGATCAGAGGGAGCAGGAGCTGCGGCAGGTTCTGGTGAGGACACTGATCTGTGGTACCTGCTGCTCAGTCTTTCAGGGTGGAGCATCAGCAGCACTGTGAAGTCAGTAGTAATTAAACATATGATAGGAAACCTGGACAAAGGTAGGTAACATGAACTGCTGGTTCTCAGCTGTATTTTCTTATCAAGATGACTTCACACCTGATTGTATTGATTTAATTTAGTTTTGGTCGATACAAGTGAAAATAGGAAGTATCTTGTTCTCTCATGTGCTGACAGCTTCAATAAAATACGTTGGTGTGATTCCACTAAATGTTAAGACAAACTCAAATGATGGAGTCAAGGGAGTTTACAAGAAAATAAAAGATGATTCACACTCTGTTGTTTTGGTTTTGATGAGTACAATACTCAGTTCCTCAGATGTCTAACAGATCATCCAGCCCTTTGTCTGTGTTATGGGGGTTACAAACATGACTAAACCCCAGCAGCCCCTTCACTGTGATGATGTGTAGTGCAGATCCAGGCTGTGGGTTGTGTCCACTCTGAGCTGCTGTAGGAACATGGCGGCACACGATCACAGGACCTGCTCTGTGAACATGTGCAGGGTCCTTCTAACAAGGTCAAACCACCAAGTAACAAAGAGCGAGCCACAGTCCTGAGTGTTAACAAAGCTCCAGTGAAAGCACCAGTGTTCCCATTCAGAGAGTTTCCTTCTGTTCTGTCCACATGTGGATCATGACTGAACTGAAACGTCTGATCTCGCTGTGTTTCTCTGAATCTGGGATTAATGAGAATCACTTTGTGTTTTCCAGGCGGAGATGGAGCGTAAGTCTGAGTCCAACCAGCAGAACTACTGGATGATCCAGTACCAGAGGCTGTTGGACACTAAGCCACTGTCACTCCGCATGCAGGTAGAGTACAGAGCAGCAGAGCACACAGCAGCATGGTGAGACGTACATCTCTGTAACACTGCTCCTACTGCAGGAAGCAGGCGTGGAGAAGGACTTGGTCAACCTGCTGTGCAGACTGTCAGCACAGCACTACCTGCCCGTTCTGGCTCATCATCGAGTGACCACTGAGGCTCTACGCTACATGAAGTCCTCCGACCTCAAGAAGGTTGGTTTGCAGTCACATCACTGGCACATTTCTGTCAGTTTGTGCTCTGGCCCCATGATGAGCACTGAAACACCAGCCTGATGAGTTTATTACTTCACTGATGAGTCCACCTGAAAGTTTTCAGCACTTCAGGAGTTACTTCACACTCACCTTGAAATGTGTAGCCTTCACTTTTCCTGACAACAGTGGATCAGGTGACTCCCTCCACAGCTCTGCAGCTTTATACAGCAGTGATTCCCAGCCAGGGGCAGTTTGATTCCCAGCCAGGGGCAGTTTGACCCTGGGGGAACCTCTGCAGTCCTCAGAGGTGGGGAAGTAGCTGAATTCACTGAGGAAAAAATTACAATTTAATGACGGGACTGACTGCACCTGAACAGACTGTGATGCTCCAGCTGACTAAAAATAAAATATAAGCAGTAGAACCAGACAGCAAACGTAATGCTATGAACACAACACATTAGTCACAGTGAGAAAGATATGAATAAATGAATGGATTAAATAAACTGATGAGTAAATATTTAACATTTAAACTCTCTACCTATTTCTCTATCAGTTCATGGTTCAAGTTTTACAGGGTTCAGGAGAGATTAGACAGAGAGGGGGAGGAGTTAGGGGCGGGGTTAGTTTGATTAAACTCCAGTCTCATACACATTGGACAGTGTCCTCAGGTTCAACGGTCAGACCCGCCTCCTCACTTCTTCCTTCATATCCAAATATGGTCACTTCTGGCTCCAAAAGGTGAGTCCACAAATCAACGGGCAACGTCACATTAGCTTCCTCCATTCTATATACAGTCTATGGATGTATACAAGG
>OOFC01023289.1:0-35801 GCA_900323345.1 Pseudochromis fuscus | reverse complement strand
TACACACAGTCTGTGGATTAAACCAGCAAGAAATGTTAGTTTGTGAGCTTTAGAGCCACTAGTAAGAAGGTTTTGTTACATTCAAACAGTCATGTTTCCACTATTCATGCTAAGCTAACAAGCTGTAGCGTGTTCTTCTATTCCAACTCTGTGTGAAGCTGGACTACTTTCCAATTATCAGTTATTGTTTATAATACTCATGCAGCTCTCATAAAGCACATTACATACAAACAGTTTTCCCCAAAATTTCAGTCAGTCAGTACTAAATGCTGTCCCATTGACAAAATAATTGTTATGCTCTGCTGAAATATGTGAAAACCAGTTGGTGTCTGGAAAGTCTGATCAGCATGTGCAGTATCTCTACCTCAGTAATAACAGTATACCGATGGATTAAAAAGAAATGTGCTTCCAAAAATATGTCAACTTGTAAGTTATTTTGGCTTAAACACATTACAGTTCAACATGTACCAAACCTCCCTTTCGTGAAGGGGAACTACAACAGTCTGCACAGGACTTGACATCATCCTTAACAGTGTGGAAAATCAGCTGAATGAACTTTGTCAAATCTGTAAAAATAACCTAGATGTCATAGTGATGTCATAGTGATGTCATCACGGTTTCCTTAGTTCAGGCTTGTGGACTACATATTGATTGAAATACTGAATTGTAGTCTGAGAGTGTGAAGGAAAGACACTGCATTCTGTAAAGGGTGCAGAACACACTGTGGAGTTGGATTATGGGAAATGTAGGATGCAGTTTTTTGGTGGAGCCTGACTGTGTAATAGTCAGTACATGTCATCATCAGATACTTGGGTTTTGTCTGTTCTCAAGCTTTAGTCTCTTTCTTGTTCACAAATTTCAACAAGTGAAAATATGGGATGTCCTGGTTTACAATTAAAGGCTGCATGTCTTAATTTTTGTTACTAATCTGGCGAAAGTTGAAAATCCAACTACTTTTCTTGCTTTTACTACACGTGCTCCTTCTCCTGTGGCAGTTTCCACTTTGTGTTACAGGACATCCATTAGGAAGAGGCTTTTGGTCAGACCAGTTTTTTTCCCATACTTTTGTTTTTTGTCTTCTTTTGGTCTTGGTTAAAACAGTTTGACCTGTGGGCAGGGAGGACATTTGTACAATGAACCACTAACCCTACACATCAATGGCTGACCTGTTCTTAACATTACATAAACTCACTGCTGGTCCATGAGCATCATCTTCTGTGCCTTTGTAGTGATGTCTTTGCCAGATGTCCTCATATTGTAGCTATTTTTGGAGCAGAATATGTTTTATTAAATCCTTTTCCTCAAGCTGAGCTATCAGGTGACGTACTCTGAGCCTCGCTCTTTGGGTTGCATACTGTATGTCCTGGCTAGAGGACGTAAGGCAGTTTTATTTATATCTCTAAACGGCTGTGGAGGCCGAGGTTTCAAGGTCTTTCTGCAGCTCGACTCTTCAGTGTGTTGAATTGGACAATAAAGGAGTTTCACAGTAAAACTAATTTGAGACATTGGTATATTACTGGTAAATCTTTAAGACCACTGGGAAGGAGGGGATTTCACATTACACCCTTTACCGAGAGTTTAGGAAAACAGAGACTGTCGTTTCCATTAGTGTGAAATTCCCTCCCGTGACGAATTGATGAGCCATCTGCTGCTGGTAGACTGAAATAATGCTGTTTTACAGTCATCGTTGATATGAAAACAAGGTTGAAAAATGGTGAAGTGTTCCTTTAAATGTTGTTTCCAGTTGGATTAGTAGCTTAGTGGTGATACAGACTGAAGAATGTATGTGCTTTGACTGTTACTGTGTGTTTTTCCAAGCGTGACCTCTCCCCTGTTGTACTGCTGTCCAAACAGTTCTGCTTGATTTGTTGCTCCCAAGCACAAAGCGTGGAACTCTTTCCAGGTATCCTGGTTATTTTCCTTAAACAACTTGTCTGTTATTGTCCACGCCAAATACTTAATCATCTTTCCAAGCAAACATGAAATGCTAGACCTCAATGTTGTGCAGAATTTTTCTGAGGAAAATCTTACGCCTGGTATTTAAACCTTGAAGTTAAGTGGGTCTAAGTCTGTGTCTGACTCAGATTTCTTCATGGTTGCTCAACACACATGGGCTCTAGCTGCACTATATGACTAAAAGTATGTGGACGTGGTTTGCGGTAACCCTCTTAAAAGAACAGTCTGCTTATTTTACAAAATCGGATGAAAATCAATGTGGCAGAACCAGAGATATTGTCTTTTTTTCTTTTATTCTTGTCAAAGCCTACCACCTACATTACCCACAATTCAACTCAATTGCTGACAGTTTGGTCAGAACTGAGCATTATTACACCAGTAGTAGCTTTAGACCCAGCCAGCACTGTATGAAATTACATCAAGTTTGGTCTTGAGGCAATATATCTGATATACAGCTCCCTCTGGAGACACAAAAGGCTTTATACAAGTCTTATGCTGTAGCGCTGCCCAGAACCTTGCAACAGGTGTGGATGAGTAAAACCTGTGGAGTTTTTCTTCAATCTTAATGTCACTGAGATATTTTAGATGCAACATGTTTCCAACTTTGTGGCAGAGGTTTTAACAAGACATTACACACAGCCAGATCCATACCATCCTGACTGGTATTTGAGAGTCTGGGAGTCTTTGAGTGGCCTTGTGTCCACCAAAGCATTTTTTTGCCAGCTGGGAGCATGTGAGAACATTTTGGATGTGCAGCACTTTTTCATTTGGTGGTATTTGTCCCACCTCTTCTCTACTGTGATTGGATGGCTGGGGGAAAAGTGATGCGTGTTTTAAGCAAGTGACAACTTTTGAAGTTAAAAAATTGAAGCCACCACAGTGGAGCAAAAAAGCTGCAGCTCCACAAAAGGGCACATGAAACCAAGTCATTCCTACAGACTGTATGTAGAATGGAAATGGACAAAGCTAACCTGACACCAGTTGTGTGAGTGTAATGTTTTTAACATACATAGTATTCCCTTTGTAAACAACTGAAAAAAAACAACCTGACCTCAGAAAACCCTCTGGTGGACCCTCTCAATATTGTTTTTTTCTTTTGCAAAATCACATGACATAAGGAGACATTATCATTGGTTAAAGATAGCTTAGCTTTACACCAGAAGTCCATGATGAAAGGTTTCTCCCAGTCCAGTGTTGGGAGTACTTGATTGGCTGGCACATAGCCCTGCTCTCTGTGTTAAAGTGTGTTAGTATCCATAGTTAAAAAAGAAATCACATGTCCACATACTTTGGGCCATATACTGTGGAAAGCTTTATTACTGTTATGAGTGGATTTGATTATTAAATAAATAATGTAGAAGTTAACCTTGATTTCAGTGTATGCAGTCACGTGTGGACAGACGGACACACACACACACACACACACACACACACTGACAGAGAAGTAGTGTTTTAATAATTAGTTGGTCTGTGCTGTCTTTGAACCTGATATTACTGTGCCTCAGCTGAGTTGCATCAGTGTCATGGTGCAAGTCACTGTAACCACAGCCAGAGATCTCATCATTGGAGCGTGTGCCATATGTGTGTGTAGTTGCGTGTTGTTTTTGGGTCACAAACACAAGGTCCTCTCTCATTATAGCCAGCGATTTATCATGCCGCAGCAATGTTTCAGCGAAGCATCAACACCATTTCCTGCTGCTTCCTGCATACCAGCAGGAAGTGTCTCCCTCTGGTCACATAAAGTACATCAGCACAACAACACAACACCCAAGGGTGAGAATCTGCATACTCAGTGAAACCTAAATAGCCGAGGCAGAGAGTAACTGAGGGGAAGGGGTGAAGGCAGTGTCCTCATAGGTGTTTGTTCTCCAATATGTGTAAATATTTACTATGGTTTGGATAATGGGAGTTTGACTGTTAGATGTCCTAAGAGCATTTTAATGTTAGATGCTACCCAATGTGTGTGGTCTGCTTTTCTTTTTGTGGAAAAGTTGAAAGGTGTTTTTATAGTACTTGGTGGGTTAGTCTTTAGTGTTTTGGATTTCTTTTCCATTTGTTTGATGGGCACCCTAAAAGCGGGAATGAGGACACAAAGACAGAATTAACCCTATGCAATTTGTCATGTTGTCAAGAGTGTTATGAGTCGAGTTGAACACATTCAGAGTGTAAGAGGAGGGGGAGCTACCTTTTTTCCATTTTTGCATATTGGTTGGAAAAACCTGACCTCAAACAGAGATGGAAACTAGAGACGAGGCAGCTGAGTTTTAAAACACGTCCTCCTTTGCTTTTCTTAAGAATTCAGCTTTAAAGTGAAAGTAACCAAGTTGTGTATGATGTTGACATAATTTTAACGCTAACAAGGTCATGTGTCAGTCATGTTCAGTACAACAATATTGAGAGCGGCAGACTTGTGCTGGAGTTTATTTTGGTGTTTCCCAGTGGAAACATGTAAGAGTGACAGTTTGGTATAATGAGCAGTAAAGTGCAACTTATTATAGTGAATGTTCTCAAAAATGTGTCTTCATGCTGAATGTATCTTTGTTTTGGTTAAAGTTGAATTGTTGAACACTGATGAAAAATATCATTTGGAAGTACAGACTTAAAGAACCTCATCTCTGCCATTGATGTTTAATACAAGGTCAAATAGTTCTCATTCAACAGTGCATTGCTCAAAACGTGAGATTTTAAGTCTTCAGTGGATTTGCAAAACTGTTTGCGGACAGACATTAGCTAGGCCCAAAGAAAAGAAGAAACATTTCATATAATAATAAAAAATTGGTACAATAAACATCTAACCATACAGTTTGGTATTGTTTGGATTTTATTGATACTACTATTGACATTTAATACAGCTCTGCATAATTTGGTGCAACATATAAGGACATGACATTAAAAGATGTTAAAAAAAGATTCAACTGAGTGAAATAGTTTCCTTGGTTTTTGAAGGAACAAGAAGCAGCTGCTATAAGTATCTGTTGATGAGTCCTACCAGACACTAGGCTTAAACATTTCAAATTACCAAAGAACTACAGTCCTGAGGCCTCTCAGAAGCTAACAGATATAGATAGATGTACTTGAAAACAGATGCACTTTTTTTACACCGTTAACGAGTGTTATTTTGACTTGTGGTCGAGACAGTGGTGTGATGTCAGTTTCATTCCTTCATCTTGCTTCTGCAGCACAGAGAGGTGTTGGCTAGCCTAGCTTAGCATAAATACTGGAAGCAGGAGGTAGTCAAACTACTTAAACTCCTCCTTTTTCTCCTATTTCTGCCTTTTTGTTGTTTGTTGTGCTTTTTTTTTTTTACAGCTTGCCTTAATGTACCCTGTTGTTTTACGGGTAACAACTTATGTCCAGTATATCCTGAGATTGTGATTTATTTATTTTTAATCTTACACATTGTGTTAACTCAAACTAAACATTTCGATTGAAGCAAACTGAGTATTCTGCTCTCACAGTGTGGATCAGTCGACTGTGTGAGTGGAACTGTGGCTGCTAAACCTCTCAACAGAAACATGTAATTGCACAACTGACAAAAATAATTTGTTTTGTGTGTACACAGATATTCAGTCGTGGAGCTGCATAGAGTTTTATGTATCTGGCCTTAGGACTACAGTCATTGCAAACAGCTGTTGTTGATGAGTAGACTCATTGTGTGAAAGTCAACTGCTCCTAAAACCACAATGCCTCATTGTGAGCCGAGTACAAAGAAGCGCATTTCCTGAAACGTTGGGCTGCTCCTTTAAAGCTGAGCCTTCACAATGTATGTTACCAATTTTCTCTCCAGGCTGCCATATGTCAGTGTGCTGGCTGTAGATATGAAATCTTCATGCTGTTCCCTCCACCTTATCAGCATGTTGTGTGTGTTAATGCTTTTCACATGTGCCTGTGGTCCTGTTTACATACTTTGGATGCTGTAAATATCCATGTCTGTGTATCCTCCTCTGTTTAGATACAGTTAACACTTTCCTCACACACTACAGCCCTGCGTGTCTTGTTGACAGCATGTGCGTGTGGAAGCCCATTTGTCAGGTTGAAGCTGTGCACATCTGTAGATGATTAGTGTGATTCCCCTGCATCAACCCCAGCTGCAACCCCAGGGTTTATATTAATGTTTATTTGCCCTCCTCCTCCTCCTCCTCCTCCTCCTCCTCCTGAGGAAGAGGATCTCCTACCAACAAGGTCCAAGTGAACAAAAGGTTTGTCGCAGGGCTCCTGCAGCAGTCAGTGAGCTGAT
The DNA here is from genome assembly GCA_900323345.1 of Pseudochromis fuscus. Taxonomy (NCBI): domain Eukaryota; kingdom Metazoa; phylum Chordata; class Actinopteri; family Pseudochromidae; genus Pseudochromis; species Pseudochromis fuscus. Next base: position 29,608 of record OOFC01023289.1, on the reverse strand, counting down.
ACATGTCAGAATATATAACAACATTCTCAGAGCTCTGCAGTCTGGTTCAACTCAGCAGCATCTGCAGGCTGTCTGTTGCTTGGCTTCATAGGATCATATACTTCCAGGGCAGGGCACTGTACATCAGTAGTACTGACTGATACCCATCTGTAGCACCAAATAAACTGTCATTCAAAAATTTGCACATGATGCTCTGTAAGGTTTTGCCTACATACTTTAGGTAAAGTTTTCCTTGTCAAATAGTTTCCAATTTTAACACATGTTCTTAAAAGGATTGTTAGCAAACAGTTGCCTCTTTACACAACCTGCAGATCAGCATTAGCATCCATTCACCACCTTTCTAATTACCTCCAATATTCACACTCCTTCAGTCTGCATAGTATTGGGCTGTGTTGCAGTTTTCATTGTTACTTGTTGTACTGATTTAAGTTTTTATAAACCAGTCAGACAGAAGTTAAACGGCAGTAAACACAGTGTAAAACCAGGGTTCAGTTAACTGCTACATACAGTTTAGCAGTGAACCCTGGTTTTACACTTTCACACTGCCAATGAGAGTACCTCTCTTGGAAACTGCAGCACCTGCCACCACCGCTATCAACAATGAACGAGATCGCAAATATTCCTGCTTTAACCTTTTGTGGAAGTCCCAGAAACAGGGAGAAGCCCTCTGCTTTTGGTTTTATCCTGGTCCAAAGTCAAAGTCGTGCCATAAACTCTGGACAACCACAGACAATGACGATAAGCTCATCCACCATTTCTGCTTCTCGGTGATGCCGATACCATGTGAAATTTGTTGGTCAAGTGAAAACTTTTTCAACTTGTGCATCATTGACGTGTAATCGTGTCATGCAGGAAGACAAAGTTCAGCTTGTCATTGTTGAGAGAACTGGTATTAATCTGTATTTATTATGTGCTTATTTGCTAAAATACAGGTATTTAAAACTAGTGATTTGTGCCAACCTGCGTATTATTGTTTGAAAAATGTTTTTGTCATAGCCGGTCACCGCTGAGAGATTTCCTGTCCATGTGTGTTGCACACATGAGCCACTGTGAGCTACTGTGTTGAATGAGGAGTTCCTAGTATCCACATGGTTGTTTGCTTCTGTCAGTGTTGCTGAATAAGTCCATAACTGGCAGATAAAGGTGTAAATAAACATGGGAACATGGAAACATGATGTTTTAAGAACCTACAGTATAGACCATCCTCTCATCGATTTGTTCCACTCATCAGTGTAGCCCTCTTTCCCTTCCTTTAGCTTTTACTGTTTCTTACAGGGTCATTTCAGTCCATTGGATCCTCTGAGTTTTATTCATGGTATTGTTATTCTTCTTTAAATTCTTCTCTCTGAACACTTGAAATCTTATCAGAGTTCAGTTTGAAAAAAATCCAAGGCCACACTCCATTAGTGTGGTAGCATCACAGCCCCCTCCCACATTCTGTGTTGCATTGCATAAGACATCTGGCAACCAGCCCCCAGCTAAACCACTGTATGATGAAGCCACATGTGGAAATGCTCTCTGTGCTGTCTTGAATTTTCACCGAGCCCCATCCAAATATTTACCCTCAGCCTCATCTCCCCCTCAGCCCTGATTTCACCACATAATATTCAGCCTGGGCAGAGAAATAGTTTGGAAGCAGTCACTGCACAGAGTGTTGTGGAGACAGTGGGAGCCATTATTAAGGAAGCTTGACCTGTGGAGAGCAGCCTTATCTCAGTGCTGCTTTGTTGTTTTTTAAAGTGAGTGAAGACCCATCTGGATTAAAGGTAATCCTTCTAAGCAGTGTCGGCCCTGTGGTCCAAGCAGTTAACAGAGTTGATGCATATCTCCCCAAAAGCTCTGTTTTTATTGATTTAACCCTCAAAGCTTAAAGGAATTCCTTCTCAGATGTGCAGAGGTGGACGTGGTTAGAAAAGGCTTTTGTTCATTGGAGTTTTTCAACCATTCTTGTTCTGTTTCTGCGTGTAAATTGTACTGATGATGATATGCAGTCAAAAAGTATAGTTTTACAGTTTGACCAAAACTTGTGTCCCATTGAAGGATATTCCTCGCGACTAATTTGCAGTAAGATAGGGGAAACATTTAGACTTAGGTCTTTTAACATAAGAACACAATGAAAATGGAGCAGTTTTACTGACCAGCGTAAATATTGTCTGAGCCAATGTGCGTGTACTAGAGAACCATTTGAAATCATTCTTCAATAACCAAATTAATGTCCCTGAAATGTTACAGCCCTTTGCACCTGGCACTGCAGGGAAACAGTGAAGAGTGTGGCTAACTTTAGCAGTGCTAGCGCCAGCCGCCGCCTTTCCCTGTAGGTTACTGTGATGAATGTGGCTACATGTAGATGAATGGTTATGTACTAGTTTTTGTGAGACAGCCTGCATACCACCATAGCTGCATAACATTTTAGACCCAATTGTTAACTTTGATCAAATAATAATTACTTTAACCAAGAATATCTGGTGCCAACTAGCAAGTGTAGAATTGTTTATTTGTGTGGTTGATTATCAATTGCGTCCAGTAGTAGTCGTACCACAGCATTGAGTTTCAGTTCATCTACTAAGTGTCATTATTTTCCTTAGGTTTTCTTAAAGCAGGCTGCATCATTCCTGTTGTTTTACTCATGAATGAAATAAATAGTTGTTTATTGGTTAAAGTGGTTGAGATTGGCATCCAGATTGCAGAGTGGTGAGGGCCAACCAGAAGCAAAGTGAGAAAAAAAACAAGGTGCCAGTTAAATTTTTGTCACTTGATGAATTGACTACATGACTAATCATTGCAACTCTGCATAGAATTAATATTATTTTTTTTACCCACTACTGAGTAAATTGAACGAGCTAACGGTAGCTTGTGGATGACTGATAGCAGTATAGCAAGTAGTCAGGTTTGGATCTGAAATGATCTGCCACCAGTGTGGACCAGGGGGGTTGGGTTTTAAAGATGTGGGAGCAAATTGCTGTCTCAGCTGAACCCAAGCATCTTCATGTATCCTCATGCACTCTCATGCATCTTGCACTGATATTTGTACTAATGACTCAGTACGGATACAACACCTGGACGTCCTCGCCTGTTGTCCACCAGTTGAGGTGGTTGCAGCTTGCTGTAAATGAGCCTCGTCGGGCTCTGGAAGCCACAATCAATAGCTTTTAAGTGGCTTTGCAGTTGTTCTGATCCCTGGTGAGATGCAGATATTGGGATCAATAAGTTCTCAGTTTCTCCTCAGTAACAATAATAAGATGAGTGGAGAGATCAGAAGCAGATGTGTGTGGAGTTCCTCGACCAGTGCGCCGTGGCCAGACCTTCTCCTTCACATCGGTGTGAGGACAGTTAATGATGTGCGCGCTGATCATTGCATATTGATCCCGGGTGATGGTCTGCCATCATAGTGCTCTCTGGCTCTCAGGCCTCAACAAAGAGACAAATAACCATCAGCTAGACAGGCTTTAAGAAGAGAGAAAGATTTATTAATGAGGAGACTTTATTAACCCATCCATCTTAATCTTTTGGCTCAGATCAAGACCTGAGCTGTGTGTATTTGCCACATTCAGTCAGTGACGGTGAAGAAACATGTTGCTTACATCAGAAGTTAGGTTGTCTGTAAATGCTGCTGAGGCTGTTCTGTTCTGATTTTTGACTTTTGTGGTGATGCTGAACTTATCACACAGTCATATACTGCCGTCACTAAGACGGTCACTTTGGATATCTGTTCGAACGGTAGGTGACCAGCTCAAAATGTCTGCAGTCTGTCTATAACAGGGGTGGGCAATCCTGGTCCTCGAGGGCCACTATCCTGCATTTTTTAGATGTTTCCCTCTTCAACACACCTGATTCAAATGATCTGGTTTGTTATCAGGCTTCTGCAGAGCTTGATGATGAGCTGATCATTTGAGTCAGGTGTGTTGGAAGAAGGACACATCTAAAACATGCAGGATAGTGGCCCTCGAGGACCAGGATTGCCCACCCCTGGTCTATAAGCACATCGGATCACTTCAAGTATTTTTGCTGACGACTCAGCAGAGGGCGGTCTAGCAGTTTTCTCTCAGTTTGACCTAGTGCAAACCCTATTGACTTATCAGTAAAGACAATCACAACACTACAACATCTGAGAAGCAATATGCTCAAGTATTTTGGATTGTACACGGTGGAAGGAAAGGTCACCAACACAGGTGAGGCTGTTTGTCGATCTTTGTTGTACTGACAGCGGTGTAGATCAACACACGTCAAGAGACGGGTAAGTTAACACTGAGGTTCTTAAACTGCAGGAATCTGATGCTAGTTGGCAGCATGAAATTTGTTCAAACTTATTTTTTTTTTTTAAAAAAAGGTGACAGCCCAGACAGTGACAGGAAGCTGCATATTTGAGGCTTAAATATGCTTAAAACTGTGTGTAGATGGTGTAGTTTGTCCCTCAGGCAAAAATCTGTCACAAGGAGATAAGTAAGTGGAAATTATTAAAGTGTCCTGTGAGGGTTGTTTCTCACCAACAACCTACACACACTGAGGTTTGACAAAGGTGCAATCCAACAGCTTTGTAGCATCAAGCCTGAATGTGATATGATAGATGGTGAGATGGTTTGCTCGGGTTAGTGCAGGCCTGACTCAGACCAGTGAGTCTGCTGCACTGCTTCAGTGGTCTGTTCACATAGAAGCATTTTGTCTGAGGTAACAATATCCCTGCAAAGTTCCCTCCCAGGGAGGGTGGAAGTAGACGAGCGTGCAGCTGAAACATTCTCCCCGCCATCCAGTCTCAACGCTGGCAGCTTTTCAAACACGCTGGGCTGTTACCACGTTTAACCCCCAGAGACCGGGGCTTAGTCACAGGGAGCTGCAGCCATAATACAGGGGCTTAACCACTGCAGGGTTTAGCTTGGCTCTGATTCACCGGGCCAGCCTGCTGCTTGTACCAACAGGCACCTTGACTGACCCGACTGTGCTGGTCCCTCCCCAGCCTGGCCCAGCCTGGCTCTGCTGAGGCAGGTTTACAGAAACTCACTTTTCTGATGTAAATCCATCCATAGTTTTATTGATTTATTTAGTTGAAATAGAAACAATTTGCCAGTGTCAGTTTCTTTGTTTGTTGAAAATTTGAAAGTAGCATCTTTTTCCATTTGATGATGTCTGTTTTTTTATTTTTTGTTATTTCCTTTTATAGACAAATTAATTAAAGAATAGAACAAAATAGTTTAAAATAAATCAATCTGATCATAGGGTGGTAGTCATGTTAGTCTTGTTAATCATTAATGTATCTATTTAACCTCTATGTACTCTGTGTATAACTTTTACCTTTTTTTTTTTTAACCTATTCTGGACTCCTGGGTCACCTTGCATGGCAGCTCTGTTTGTATTGGTGTGTGAGTGGGTGAATGAATAAGAGAATAAAACTTGTCCAAGCGCTCAGTAAAAAGGAGCCATGTAGGTACAGTCCATTTCCTGTTTACTTTGAGCTCAACATTCACTCATCATGATTATATTCAGCTTCCTATTCACCCCTTCTGGCTAGCTAACCATTAGCCTTGTATTTCCACTATTTTGAGGTAGTGCTCCTTTTAGCTGCTCCTCGTGGTTTTAACAGTTTCAATGGTTTCTTTGCATTTGTATCTAATTATTTTAATTCTTCACTTCATTTTCTTAGCTGATCATTTTTTATTGTTTATTCATACTATTATTTTGCAATTAGATCAGGTAATTTCCTTTCAGCTTGGTATTTCAACTGTGTCTCCACTATATTTAACATACTGAACATTTGTTTAGCAGCTACTCTGAACTGTTTATTCACCTTCATCTTTTTCACCAGTTAAATCATTTAGGTTACTTTTAGCTGTCTGTTTCTTCTACTGTTTACAGTTGCTATTTCCACACCATCCTGTGACTGTAGTTTCTGTTTTGTTGTTGGCTCTGTGAGATGAGTTGAGCTAATCTTTCCTCACATCACTCGACTACTGCAGAAGTCACTCCAAGGTCAAGAAGTACTGCAGTAGGTGTGTCATGTTTTTTAGAAAATGGTTGTGCTGATCATCCTAAAGAAATAGTCTTGACATTAGGATTCTCTGAGGACTGCAATAGTCCAGTGTCATCTGTTCATATGTTTAGCTGCACTACAGTACTACAGTATCTTCCTTTTTATAGACATGGAGAGTTGTGTAAGTTGCACCACTTCATTGCATCACTAATTAAAAAGTTGACCAGAAGTGCTGACTCACTGAAGTTGTAATTAGAAAGCAAGTCAAACATTAGAGGGCAGGGTGTAATGGAGAAGCCTTCACAGCAGCTGTGAAGCTGTGAAGAGCTCGTCCAGCTGACTGAAGACGACAGGACGGAGACAGAGCAGTGTCCCCGTCTGTCAGCTGACCGGGGACTGAGGCCTGTGTCTCAGGTCTGAGCAGTTTCTACTGGTTTCAGCTGTGTCAGTAGAAGAGGCTGTCAGTCTTCACTTTCTGAACCTTCCTGGTTTCATGAGAGTTTGAACAGATCCTTCAGAGCAGACTGGGACGGAGCAGACTGGCTCCATGTTCCCATCCTGCAGACGTGAGGTCTGGCCTTTGATCTCTGCATTGATCTGTAGCTTGTGGAGCAGACACCTCAGCCTCTTCTGCACTCCTGCTAATTACACAGCACTCTGAATCATTATGTGTGAGTGTACAACCAGAAGGCCGTTTAGCTCCCATGCTTGGACTTGGTTGGACTGGCTCTGCTCACCGAGGAGCGCTGCACAGTGACACCCAGGATTAAATCAGAAACATGCAGCAGCCTCTCCGTCTCTGCTGTTGGAAATCCTTTGCCATTACGTTGTGTTTCTGGCCCCCGCGTCAATTTCAGGCTAACACGCAAACAAGCATGGAGGCACGCAGGAGGAAGGAGGAACAAGTGCTGGGGGAGTTTTACTCACTCCTCCTGGTCTGTAGAGGTGCAGCACATATTTAACTTATTACACACTTGATAGGTTTTCAACTTATGATTCATATAAATATGAAACATTCATTCAGAGACAGGTTCTGCACCAGGGGTGGGCAATCCTGGTCCTCGAGGGCCACTATCCTGACTGTTTTAGATGTGTCCCTCTTCCAACACCTGATTCAAATAATCAGCTCATCATCACACTCTGCAGAAGCCTGATAACCATCCTGGTCATTTGAATCAGATGTGTTGGAAGAGAAGACATGTACAACATGCCGGATAGCGGCCCTCGAGGACCAGGACTGGACACCCCTGCTCTACTTAAAGCAGCTGATGATTTGAAGTGGATGTTTGGCCCAAGCTCCTGAGGTTATCTTTGAGGTCGGTGGTGACACAGAGCAACAGTAGCTGTGTGAAAGCAGTAAGATCCTGAACACAACACAATCCTGCTGTTGCTGAGTAAAAAACTTTGATTGTGAATGTGTGCCCTGTAAATACCTGCAGTGGTCTTCACCTCAGACTCGACACGTCCAAAAGAGAAATGATGTTGGACACAGACTTCAGTCATTCAGTTGAAGAGATTTAAAGACATAAAACATTGTCTGCTTAATCCTTTTAAATCACATGGTTGACCGTGTTGTTCTCTTACTCAATGATGTGAGCCAGAAAAATTACAAAAATTCATTTGTTTGTGTCAAAGTTCGATCACATTTACTTCCTGGTTTAAAAAAAAAACTTGCCCAGAGGAATTTTAACCAGTTCCATCCACCTGTCAATCATCTGCAGCACAGTTCATATTCCCACAGAAGACACTGACAGAGTAGCAGCTGCAGTAGCAACGAGTAGTTTGTTGGAACAGTAACTAACTTAGTTACATTACTAAGCCGAGTATGGTGTTTTGTTGTATTTCAATGGTCCAATCACATTGAAACATCCAAACATTTTGTTCCACCTACATATCTGAAAATCCATCATGATTGGCTCCTCTCCAAGTCCTGCTTCAGGTGGACTTTTAATACTGTAGCTTCACAAACTGAGGTTATTGAAATGTTAAAAGCTGATGTGATGCCCAGTTGTTGGTGTTTGTTGCTGAAACCTGGCATGAGGACCATCAGTGTGTTCCTTCAACCTGCTGCAGTGAGTCTGATTTTATAGAAGCTAAGTACACTTAGCATTTTCTGTCTGTGTTTTGGGCCCTCTGATGTTCAGCTTCCCTCCAGGATCACACACTTATCCTCCTCATTCTTCTTTATCTGTGGCTGACAACACGGCTTTGTACCACGCCGTTTGGATTTAACACGAAGGAGGCGACTTCCTCTGTGGACGTAGTCCAGTTTCTGTGGAAACGTGTTTGTGATGAAAGGATTCTGGAATTACTGAAAGAGACTCTTTTCCTGGAAAGTTTGAACACACACACACAGACACACACAGGCAGCAGAATAACTGTCTCCATGCACAGCAGAGGTTCGTCCTATAGGACATCGACCCCCACTCCCCCTCCCTCTCTTTGATTTGACCTTATTTTTTTACCCACTCACTCGGCCTCCTGCCGCCTCGCTTTTAGCCCCCACACCCACTGTGCCCCTCCCCCATCCACATCCCTGCTCTGCCTTCAGTCGGTGATAATCATGCTATTTGAACATGTAACTTTAAGTGATGTCACCATGGTAACCCAGATTCTTTGAAGCTCTAAACCCGGACCCTTTGTGTTTCCAGGTCTTTAAAGGTGAATTTCAGCTCCCAGATTTCCTAAAAGAACAATCACAGGTACAGTAACACTTCTGCCTGTTGTTCAACTTTTTGCTTCATTTTTTTATTCAATTCTTTTTCTAGTGTCTGATTTGAGTTGAACCATATGCAGCTCAGTGGAAGATCACGTTACACATTTCCATCTGCTCATAGTTACTCATCCCTCTCTCTCTTTTTGTTTTGCTTGAGTTTCTGGCCATCTAACGCAGCCTGTTGTTGATTTCTGGTCTCAGCTTCATGACTGCCTCCGTGTTTTTGGTCTCTAGCGGTTATTTTGTTTGTTAGCGTCTTTGTGTCATCTCCTGGTTTCAGAGCCTGATGTCGGCTGAGGAGCTCTCCTGCTCTCTCCTGGTAGTTAGATGAATCTACATCTGTTTCCTTCATGCTTTGATTTGCCTTTTTTTTGTAGATCCAATCAGCTTTTGTTTGTTGAATATTGTGACTCAGCTTTCTGTCAGCATCCTCTTGGTGGGTGCAGTCGCACACTGCTGCGTTTCCTCGGCCGACAGTTTGTCACAGAGCTGACAGTGAAACCTGACCTGCCGTCTGTTCCCTCCTCACAGATCCAGAAGTCTGCAGAGAGACCCAACCCCAGTTAGGAGCAGAGGGAGAGTCTGCACCACAACACACAGGTACAGCTGCACAGTCGTCGCACAACCACACTCTACACACAGCTCAATAAAGATGACACACAGAAACTCACTGTAACACTGTAACATTTAATACAAGACTTAAACTTGGAAAAGATGGTCATAGCCCCCGGGTCTCATGCAAATGTGCAAAAAGGTGTAATACCACAAACGGCCACTAGATGCTAGCTTCAAAAAAACTCTGTAAAAATGAAGATTCTTGAATGGAAGTCAGTTGGAGCCGGTCATAAAATTCTCAGTCAGTACATTTTTCATTCTGGTGTCATTAGCTAAAGACAACTCCTCAGATCTGGTCCATCTGAAAATCATTAAGATGATATTAGGCTTCAGAAAGGGGAGGATTTAGGGACGTGGTGAGATTGACTGACAGGTCCTGTCTCCAGTGAGAGCAGTCTCTCACTGAGCTGAGCACACACAGATTGTGTGTGACTAAAGTAGCTGTACCACAGGACAATACTTTATCACAGGTCACCTGGTGCCAGTGTGAACATCGTGGAGCAGGTCTTCAGGTCCCTTCACATGACCTCAGTACTGCTCTAAGTTCAAGTCCTGCTTCCAGTTAATGAGTTCAGACATATTTGATGTGGATTACAGAAATCTGAGTCTGTGGACTTAGTCTTTTGTATTTTAATGTCTAATGACAGGATTAGGCCATTGTAATATCAACGTTATTAGTTGCGTTGTCAGAGTGTGACCCTAGTTTATTCCAGACACTGACACAGTGACCTGCTGCTCAGTTGGAGAGCAGACTGAGTGTCCCTGCTGTTTGAAAAACTGAAATAATGTTACACACATTACTGAAGCATCAACGGAAAACAACAAAAACAGTAACACAAAAATTGCTTTCGTTAAAAATGAATTACTTTATATTTTGACAAAAATGACTAGTAATTGTAATTAATAAGTAATTATTAGTAACTTTCCCATTGTTAGCATCAGTTTTCAGATGATTTGACTCTTACTTATGTCAGCAAAACAGAAAGCTCACAGTCTGATGCAGTCGACTGATTCCTGTTTTCTTTCAATCTAAAGTGATCATTAAAAAATGTGAGAAAATTAGGTTTTGAAAAGCCACAGAGATTCACTCTTGTTCAGATAAATACTTTCCCTGAAGGAAATACAGCAGCTGAAATGAAGCAGATTTGTCCTTTAACCTTCCTGTTCATCATTGGGATCAAGTCGTCCCCCCTTAGTCTTTAACGTCTCAAAATAAAAGTGAACATAATTTGTTTGTCTTAGTCTTCCACGACTTTTTGTAATTTAATGGGAACCTATGAAAGTAACAGGAAAATGTTTTCATTGTCCTGTACACACTTTGTAGCACCAGTCTTATAAATAACAACATGTAGTTAGAAATAATTTAGATTCCCAGCTTATGCAATTTCTCTTTCCCTTTTTTTTTTCTCCCCTCCCTCTCTCACTTTTGTGTGTGTGTGTTTTGGAGTGGAGTCTCCAACAATCTGCCTGGCTCACACCCCCGAGGTGGTAGCTCTACCCTTGTAGAATAAATCTGTCAGGCATCACAGGGGCACCCAGACCTGCTTGCCTTCGGTGCTGGACAGGACAAGAAAAAAAAAAGAAATAATTTAGATAAGTTAGAACATTTTAGGCAGGTCTGGGTCTTCATAGGGTTTCTAAGTCTTCTGGATGGTGGTGGGATGGCCTCAAGTTTTATTTAAAGGAATATTTAAGTAGCAACATAAAGTACTTGGAGACTAAAGTCTGATAACAGGAGGCCTGTTTAAAACAAGCAGATTTGTACTGTTTTATACACGGAGGAAACTCATGACACTTATCCACCACATGGTACCAGCTCCACTCTGCTCTGTTTATGTGTTAGGAAAAAGTACCTGGTACCACTTTTCTAGTACCTGCTGTCCTGCGGTTCTAAAAATAGGAACCGGTCAAGCACTAGCAGGTACTAAAATGTGATTGGTTAGAATCATCATTGCATCATCACGTAAATATTTGTACCTGGAGCTGACACAGTCTGCACAGTGAGTCAGAACAAGTTTCTACAGTATAGGCAAAAAAACCAAAAACACGAAAAATAACAGTAACAGGCTTTAGTACAACACTAAAATTATATTTAAACATCAGTGGGACCCTCTGACCACCCGGTCGGTGGAACAGCTGACAAAGGTTGTGACCTCACATCTCTAAAAACGTTGGACCTAGTTTTTAAACAACCTCTAACTTGACAAATAAAAAACATTGGAAGTTTAAATAACTAATTTCTCACCTGAAACAATCTTCAGACTGCTTCCTGTGACACCACAACAGTTATTAACTTTCTCCTCCTTCATCTGATGACCAGCTCCATGGAGGAGGCACTGTCCTCTGTCATGGAAACACTGACGAGGCGAGTAGAGCTGGTACCATGTAGTGGAAAATAGCTTGAAGCTCAAAGTAGCAGGAACAGCAGCTGAAAGTCAGGTTGCCAGCGCCCTCTGGTGGACAGACTGGAACAGCAACACTGCTTCTGAATAAGCTTGGATGCATTTTTTGACTCATTAATTATCAGCAGACAGGAAGTGATCCTCTGGTTTTAGTGGTTTTTGTTTGGTTATGTGACCCTGAGGGTGCCTGACAGAGCAGCTCACTCAGACGCCATGTTGTTATGTTCCATCAGGACTCTGCACTGGATCAGGACATCACGGACATCTTCTCACCATCTCACCATCCGTGTTGGCCATCGGCTCGTCTCAGCGGCCACGTGACATCAGCAGGACAGTCTCCTCACCAGAGTCGGCCTCCTCCCTCCTCCTCCTGGTCTGCAGGAGAGCTCTCGGCCTTCAATGTCATACTGTACAAAAGAAACCAACTATACTGGTTCTCAGCACCACCGAATGTCAGCCGATTGTCATTTTCCGTGTCACATCATCGATTTGTAGAAATGATTTCTGGCTATTTTAGAGAAAAACTCTGTGATTCTGTTGTAAGAAACTGCAGTGAAATGAAATCACAAAACAAGTATTTATGAATGGAAAAATTAGCTTTTTTGGAAGATGCAATACCTATTTTAATGTTTTAATTTTTTTTTCATGCCTTTGTATTGTGCAATGTCATGGGTCAGTTTGACGTATCAACCGTGATAAACGATGCTTTTTTACAAAAACATGTTGTCACTCCTTTTTTTTCAGTGAAAATCAACCAAAAATAACTTTTTAATATTTTCATTGAAATCACAGGACTAAGCACTGAGTTGTAAATAGATATTTTTTCATGACATATGATGGTGTAACCTTTATATAAACACACTAATGTGTTCTGACAAAGTGCTGAATATTCAGTAGGTAAAACTACTGAAGTCACCTCATTTCTATCTCTACATTGTCTTGTTTAAAGATAAGAAATAATAATAAAAAAAAAAGGACGAGATCTGGAGGAATGTGGAACAAAGTCTGATCAAAGCTCAGTTCAGAGAGCGGCTGCTGTTGGTATCACATACATTAACATTAACATACTCTGTTAGGACTAAACTATGTCAGACTTACTTTTTAATGACTTTCTTTATTCTATTTATTTATTTATTCATTCTATTGTCTATTCTATGACATCTTTTCAGAGTACTCTAAAGTAAACTATAGGATCATCTTTTAAAAACATACATCTTTTTAACCTGACATTTTTCATGACATACAATAACAACATTGGAAATAACATACTATACTATGACACATGCAGTACTATTTTATTCTTTAAAATCATTCTATAATACAACATTTTTATGACACACTGACATTTTTAACTTATTAAGTTCTAACTTTTTTACTTTGTAAAATGTTACATTTAGTATGGTGTCATGTGGTGCAGAACAGGGACAAAGATGCAAAAACAACTACAAAGCAAAGCAACATGACGAGGTTAAGACACTGAACACAGAGGTGAGGAAATGATGAAAACAACTGGGCTGGAAGTCACGAACTTCAACGCTTGTCAGCCGAAGAAAACATCACTTCAAGATCAGAAAATATTTTACTGTGTGTAAAAAATGTCTTGCTTTGAAAACGGATTATTATGGAAACAACTGCACTTCATTAAATCAGGGACAGGACAGTATACATCAGATTGCTCATTCATGTCTTCTTCCATGAGGATGTGTTTTCATTGACTGACAGTTTATCAATGCAGGACTTTGACTTTCCTTTCCTGATGTGAATTTCTATCACTATGATATTAACTGTTGAGTTCACTGTATGAATGTAGGTGAGCTCCACAGACTGTATACAGACATGGATGAAGAAACTGGGGCTCAATTGAGAAGTGCTAAAACGTACAATACTCCTGACAGCCACCAGAGGCTGACTCCAACTGACTTCAATTCAAAAATAGTCATTTTCAATCCAAAAATACTCAATACATTTTTTCCACAAGTCATTCATCAGTCATTAGCGACAGTCAACTCCTCTGTTCATAAAAGAGGAGGATTTAGGGGCGTGGTTTGTTTGATTGACAGGCCTGGTCTTCAATGAAACTAAACCTGAACTCCTGTGCCATTGGGTACTGTCCTCCAGTCCAAGGGTCAGACCCATCCCCTCACTGTTCCCTTCATATCCAAATGTGGTCACTTAAGTTCTGGCTCCAAAAAACCAACATGGCCACGATCAGACACCAAACTCCTGACTTCAAAATGCAAGTCCACAAATTAACAGGTGACGCTATGTTAGCTTAATCCATTCTGCAGTGTATGGTATCCCTACAGTGACTGACTCAGAGTGGCAGTGGTCTGTTTGGACAGTTTCACCCTCCAACAATCTGCTCACACTTTCAGTGAAGATGAAAAACCAGAGATTGTATGAGACATGGACGTACCTGCACCACAGGAGGACACTGTGTCCCTGACGCTGCTGCTGCACAGCCCTCACAGCTGCTGCTGCTCAGACACTAATTACTGCTTCAATCTGATTGGCTGTTGCTTTATCAATGAGCTGACATCATCAGAGGACTCCAGCCTGCAGTTCACCTCCACAGACGTAGCAGAGACCACTTTGACCTGCTTGGTGGATTTTTCCTCGGGTGATTATGTAACGTTGAAAGGCTTTGACCTTACTGGGTAAAACACCCTGAGACTATTAGATTGTGATTTGGAGCTATACACTAAAAAAAGCTGTTTTAACCCAGAACTGGATAAATATTGGACTAAATACATAACTGATAAAAACAACTAAAACAAACTACAAACATTTTATTGTTTTTATCCAACATTTCATTACTTCTACTCATTATTCTGCTGGTTTTTTCCCCATGGTTTCCTGGTATTTATCCAGCATTGTTGTTATAATGCCCATCCTGCTGGGTTTAATTAACCCAGCATGTCATTACTCCAATATTTACCCAGTTCTGGATTATAAAACAAACAGCTGAGACGTGTGAGTAACCAGCCGCTGTTACGGTGAGGACACCTGACAGGTGGACGTCACTCTGTCCGGTGACTGGGACGAGGAGACTTTTACAGAAAGAAAGAGAGCAGCAGAGTAATGAACAACCTCTCATTTAATAATAATACATTACATTCAAGGCAAATGATATATCCTTACCAATACATATTCAGCAATGCAATCGTCGGCTCTCTAAATAAATAGAAATTTGAAATCTTGAAGTCAGTGCACAACATTGAGAAAGAACACTTAACAGTCAACGTGTAACATAGTCTGCACACATTCTGCATCTCTGCACAGTTTACACCTTCGACTAGTGCTGCTAAAACCAACATAAAAAATAGATCTCAAAATAAGTTATATATATTTATATATATAGATCTTCTGACTGTCTTCATAGAAATATTGGGCTTTTGGTTGGTATGTACAGCAATATAGACTTTGATGGATTCTCAAACGACAGAAATTGCACATTAGGTAAAGAATTCAAGAACACCATGTTTTCCAAAAATATTGTACACACATAGTAAACAGTCAGTCTTCAAGATGCAGTATGAAATTGCACATTGTCGTCATGCCACAGAGGGGGCCGTTTCAAGGCTTTGGTACACAATGTCCTGATTGGAAGAAAAAGCTCTGCCACACCACCACTGCCACCACCCACCTGCCAACCGTCCTCTGGGTGGGAGAGGGAGGAGACACCGTCTGTTCCTGGGATCAAACTAGCAAATCAGAGAGCCGGATGACTACAGTACACTTCAGGATTGGGGAAGACTCTTGGCACTTGAATCACAGGTGCAGGTCCGTGCTGGATGACCAATCGTATGCAGCCGTGGTGGATGTTAGGAGGAGACGAGGAGGGTGAGAGATAAAGGGTCACACTAACGAGTCAGGGGGAGGGGAGGGGAGGGGAGGGAGGAGACAGTATCAAAAACACCCCCCGATCTCGCTTCAGATACAAACATGGACGCGCTGTCACCATCCTACTGGAATAAATCATCCACTGAACACTGGAGACAGTTTGGTTTTACAAAAGCAGCTTGTTCTCCGCAAATCTGGTGATTAGACCGACCCGCTCCAAGGGCGGTGGATCATCAGGGGCTGGACTTCAGGGTTTTTAAAAGGACAATTGCAACCACTTTTCCACACAGGGCTGCTGAATGAGTGTTTCACTTCAGATCCAAAGGAAATCATGAAGTCATCTGAGGAATAGAGCTGTGACACTTAAAGCTTTACCACCGAGCTTCTTCTGGTTGTTGTATTTTTCTGAATTCCTGACATGACATGTCTGATTTCCTGGGAAACACACCTGCAGTGATCTTTGGTACTTACCAAAAACTTTACAGATTCATCTGAAGAATCCTGCAGCATAGTTAAATCATTTTTCATGCTAATTACAGTTCAGCTGATGAAATATTGGACTGAATGAACTGTATTGTGTTTTTTCCAACTTTAAAAATCCTGGAAAAGGTAGAAGTAAAGAAGAGTAAATGTGTATTAATCCCCGACTGAAATTAGTCCCCACAGCCTGGCTGTTTACACTTTCTTGTTTTTTTTAAATTTACAGAAGATGTGGGTTTTTTGCAGCAGGTTGGTTTTCGGTCATTTTGTGGAATATTTCTGACAGTTAAATATAAAGTGGCCTGTCTCCAGCTTTCTTCTCACAGGAATAGTCCTGTCAGACTTTTATTACCTTCATTCTCTCAGCCTGTCATGTCTGCTGCTTCTAATCAGTCACAGATATGTAATACTTGATGAATTGGACAGTTCTATATTTTCAACTTGTCCATCAGTGATTGTGTCTCACAGTCCAACATCTGGAAAATATTCAGCCAATCCTGCCAAACATAAGTGAACCTGGTTTTACAAATACTGAGTCGATGAGTGCAGCTTTGACTTGCCATGAAAACAACAATTCAATTAGCTAAAAAGACTGATTGAGCTTTTAAATGATCTGTCAGTGTCTTGGTTACAGTTATGGCCTAAAGGTTGTTGTGCAGCTTTCTCCACAGGGCTGCATACAGTTTATTATTTGAATTGATTCTGGTCTAAAATATATCAAACATTAGTATTTTTATTCTAAACTAACAAACTGAGACATAAAACCAAGCATGTGTAGTATGCATGTATCAGAGCATTGAGATGATGGGCCTGACAATCATGGCACTATAACAGCTGTGTGGTGGGAGGAAGGCCTGTGTGCTTTTCACTGTACTGTTGTGCTCTGCAGCTTTGAACTTCAAACACTGACTTCAGAAAAGTTGGCTGCAATTCATCCCCAGCCTCTCGACGGTTTGGCCTCTTGCGGCGCCTCCGACCTGTAACAGAGGCCTTCACGGGCACCTTGGAGAAAACCCTCACAAAAAAGTGCAACTAAGTACCTTGGGCTGTCACTGATAAAGGCAACATTTGTGTCATCATGAACTTCTAGACAAAAAGGAAAAAAGGAGGGGTGGGGGTAAAAAGACACATGCTTGTTGTAGAAAACACTCATGAAAAGGTAGTTGGCACAGTCCATTTGGTCACTGATGAAAACTTCTTCGTGGCTAAGTCTGCTCCTCTGACAATGTTGTGTGTGAATCCTGCTCTCTAGTGGCCTCCGACAACACTGCACGGAGGAGCACAGAGAGCATCCAATATGTTCTGTTTCAGAGTCAACTCTACAAAACTGGAGTACTGATAGAGCCAAAAATGGAGTGTGTGTGTGTAAGTGTGTTTTCATGCACGCACACAAACTCTGTAGGACAGGGGAGACTCGAGAATGCATTCACAGTGTGATCAAACTCACAAGCATGCAGACAAATCCACATGTCCGAACAGACACCATGGGCATTCCACGTGAAGGGAAATGTAAACAGATCGGGGCCGAGCTCCAGAGCCGGGCCGTCTCAGCAGCGCTCCGGCCCCACAGCCAGAGACTTCAGGTGGGGAGGGGGGAGACCTGGACTCCTTAGACCTGCTCTGGATAGGTGGAGGCCAGGAAACACTCTGTCTCTGAGGGACTCCTCCTTGTCCCCCTCTTCCTCTACAGTCACTTGTTGTCCATCAGAGACTGGACTTTGTGCACCAGCTCACGCGCTACCTTCAAGATATGTTGGACATCATGGCGCTCGGCCATCTCTGTGGATCACACACACACACACACACAGTTAGCGAGGCAGCTGCATATACAAAGTGCAGAATGTTCATTAGCAGGACATGTTGTCCTGTAGGTTTAAACATACAAGTTACTCCAGTCCGTCCTCACTGAAACTACCTATGATGTTAAACATGTTCATCCAACCAGTCAATAAACAACTTTTAATTCATCACATTTATCTAACTAGCTAATGATTCAAACTATTTAACATTGTCCATTACATCATTATTTTTAGCTGAGTTTCCACTATTTAGTCAAAGCATTAGCATTAGCTAACTGTTTCAACTATCTAGTCATTACTTCAACCATTTTGCTTTTTTTTTAAGCAATACAACAACCACTCATTTGTAATCTATGGATAATTAAAATCTTTGGAAACCATTCTGACCATTTATTAAATGGTTGTAGCTAAACATCTGAACCATTTACACATCTTTAACTAATACAATCAGTATTTACATGTGTGCTTGTTTCATGTGTTGAAGCACGTGAGAACTTACTCTGCAAGAAAAACTGATTTTGTTTAGGTCATTAAACGAGACAAAAGAGATTTGTGAGCTCGTACAGATTTAGCTGTTTTGATGCTACAGGCTTAATGATCCTTTTAATATCTTTAGGAGCATCAGGTGTATCAGGGGGTAGTGGGTAAATAGTCCATATTGTCTCAGTGTGATATTTAGTAAGTATTCATTTGACTGAATTGTTCAAAAATCTTTCACCAGGATTATCTCCTGTGTGCATTTCATATTAAGCTTTTTTTCCAGGAAGTATACTATAAATACTTCAACAGTATGATAAAGATGTTTATGCACACTCCTGAAAACAAATCACATTAGAGTTTGACAATGAGGGATTAGTAAGAAACAGGTCAACTAAAAAACACATGGAGACCCAGTACAAGTATGTGTGTCCCACCATTAAAGAACTTTATAATGTCGGTGAAGTCCATGTTGTTGTCCATGATGATCTCACGGTAAACTGTGACCAGGGCCAAGGCCAGGAAGAGGACAAAGTGCCGCGAGGAAATCCTGGGAGCCACCCAGATCACCTCCCACACGGCGAACACGTCCTCATACAGGAGCTCTGCACACACACAGTCCAATCTCATCATCAGCATGTTTGA
Source organism: Pseudochromis fuscus (assembly GCA_900323345.1). NCBI lineage: Eukaryota > Metazoa > Chordata > Actinopteri > Pseudochromidae > Pseudochromis > Pseudochromis fuscus. Next base: position 10,669 of record OOFC01023289.1, on the reverse strand, counting down.
AGGAATAAAAAACCCAAGGTCTAAATACAGTGTGGAGGATAGATTATGACTTAAACTAATGATTCATTGGAATGTTTGAAAATAAAGAGCTTATAAAGATATCCATCTCCAAAAGTCTGAATTCTCCCATCATGGATAATATCACAAAGGCTGTCATTTCAAATAGTTCAACCACTCAGAAAACTGGAGGATTTTATGTTTGACTGAAATGCTCTGACATCACAGGTCACAGGTGACATTAGGACAAAAAAAAACACTCACAACTTTTTCATAAATAGTCAAATATACCTGAAATGTATCTTGTCTGGTCTATCACGCTCTGCATGAATTTACCCTCAGTTTCCAATCCTTTAAAGTCTCCTTCTGAACAAGCTTCTCTGAAAAGTCTGTCAGTCCTTGTGTCGCTCTGTTCAGGTAACTAACAACTGTCAGCCCCTCCTGCTGATATGTGACGGCCATTTAATCACGTCACTGCAGAGGAAGTGACAGATCAATGAGTTTGAGAAAACATGTCAGGCAGAGTGAAGCGTGTGGTGTTCACCTCTCTTGAAGTCCAGCAGGAACCAACGATAACAAAAGTAGAAGTGAGTGTAATCTCCATTCTGCTGCATCAGCTCGAACAGCTCCGAGTCCAGGATCTGACAACAGAGAGAACATCAAACTCTCTGTAACACACACAGAGACACACACACACACACACACACAGTGCTATCCATCACCTGGATTAGTGACCTCATGTTGGCAAAGTGTGTGTCCATGGCTCCGCCATTAGGGAAGTTCTGACTCATCCTCTTCATTAGCTGAGTGAAACAGCTGTACGCCAGACTCTCTGACACACACACACACACACACACACACGCACGCACGCACGCACGCACACAGAGAGAAAGAACATACGGTCTTGCTGTTTGGATGGAGTTGTGAACAAAGCAAAGCTGTTTATTATTTCTATTAATATATGAGTCACATTAGCTTTAGTTGAAAATCTGATACTGGGGTGATTTCCATCTGGGCTGTTACACAAATTTCAGTCACGACGATCCACAGTATGTGTTGATTCTTTCCACTCACCATCATCCAGGATGACCATGAGAGGAGCGAGCAGGTCACACATGCCCTGAACGTAGCCCATCTCTAAATGTTCCCACACATAGCTGCAGGCAGGAGGGAGACAGACAAGAGCTCAACCACAAAGCAAACACACTCTGCAGGTTAGACTGATGGTGTGTAACTGCAGCTTTTACTTACTGCGCTGATTAAATGTTGACATATAAAATACTAGATGGACTAAAGAAAAAACTACCCTGTTCAGGAGATGAAGTAGTAGATACCATCTTCACAAGTCTCTCCCACATCAGTGCATCAGTATTATCAGTACTAACAGGATCCAGTAATGTTACATGGAACACTGCTTGAGGACAGGTTTCTGCCTAGTGTTGACTTTTGATGAAAGTTATTTTTTATTTGGCCTGACTGCAGTTCTCATCACAACTATAAAGCTTTTAGCATCTTTTAGCTCAGTTTGGTTTTGGCCAGCACAGCTTTACAGTTTTTGCTCCTTTTAATTTTAACTATTCAACTGCTTTATAAATCATTTTTAACCAGTTGTGGACTACTTTCATCTTATCATTTATCAGTTAGGGTTAGCTAACTGTTTTAATTGTTTATCCATAACTTAAATGACTATTTGCTTTTTTTGATCCACTACTACTAAACCACGTAACAACTGCTCAGTGTTTCTCATTGTTCTTCCATCATTTCATCGAGCTATTTACCTTTATCCACATTAAGCTAGCTATTTCACTTACCACTTAATTAATACCATTTGCTCACAATTTTTGCTGCTTTTCAAGCTGCCTGCTGCTAACGAAAAACAACAGTAGCTGTGATTTCAATGAACAAAAACAGTCAAGTTGCAGGCCTTTAAATCAAAGCAAAAAGCTGTCTCCACTACCTGCACATGATGTTGCGTAGTTTCTCCAGGTTTCCTGTCGTAAAGTAATAATAGTTGCGGTCACAGCGCTGCACATCTTTGTCTATTCTGTGCAGGTTGAGGGCGACTGTGTCCAACAGCTCGATCTGTATGAAGAAAAAGTATTGTTGTCGACATTAGTGAGTGTAAATCCAGGTTTCAACTCTTTGTGTTTTACTGTGAGCACCCTCAAGTGATCATCTGCTGCTTTGGTTTTAAAGACTACTTGAATATACATTTATGCATACTGCTGTTCAGACACCAGTAAATGACTGTATTTTCAGTTGGTGTGTTTTCCCCACTTTCAGCAGATGTTCTCCATGCTGTACATGCTGTACACACCGTATAGGAGGAGAGTGATGGTGACATCCCCTCAGCAGCTGCTCCATTAGTCACCAGTTTGTCCAGTTGACTGCAGAGCCCGTCCTCAGTCAGAGAATCGTGATGTCCCCCCAGCACCCCTGGAGTCCTGCTCTCCTCCCCGCCCCCACCTTCCTCCTCTGTGCTCTGTCCGTCGTCTATGCTGGACAGGATCTGGGAGTGAGCCGAGGTCACAGAGTAGTTTCTAGAAGAGGGGAGACCCGAGTCCGGGGAGTCAAACTCTACCAGAGGACGCTCCTCTGGGGGGAGGGCGGCGGGGGGGACCAGGTTGGTCATGGTGGGAGTGCTGTCCTCTCCACTGGGGGTCTCCTGGCTCCCTGCATCTGGCTCATCCACAGACATGAACACCTGAAGGAAGATGGAAAACACAAGTGCTAACACAGACAGCAGGGGCAGCACTGTAGGTTTGGACAACAGGGCTGATGTCTGATGAATTAAATAATTCTCTTATCTTATCTGACTGAATTAATAGGACCTAATTAATCTTATTCTTCAATTATTATTTCTGTCTTTTGCACTCTGCTTTCATGTTACCTTCCACTTCAGCTTAATGTCAAAAAGAAGAAAATGTTGAATACTGTTAAAAGATAAATAATTTGATAATGTTGATACAACATTAGGATCTGTTGATGATAGAGGTTTCATTTTGAATCAGGACACAATAAGAAACACTCAAGATTGCTACAGTTCATATACTGTTACTGTACAATATTATAGTGCAGTCTATATATATTAAGATTTATGTTGACTTGATATTGACCTGCCTTTTTTGAAAGTGTACTACTGAGTGGATTGTATAAGAAACTGTGTGGGGCTCTTTCACCTCGTTGCTGAGTGTAGAGTCTCTGTGTACGAGTCGCAGGACGTGGCTGTCGATGCTGCTGCCCGAGGAGAGCTTAGCAAAGATGGCCGACTGCATCTCCTTCTCCCGCTGCTTGACAATCACCTCACAGGCCTTCCACTCCCGCATCACCTGCTGGTAGCGCTCACTGATCTTTGCATCGATCTTCATGGAAAAATAAAAATGTATATATATCACATAGTGCTTTTCAAAATAAGAGGCAAATCAAGGGAAGGTGTGTGTGTGTGTGTGTGTGTAGTACCTGGCTCATGTCCTTTTTGCCCATGCCGAACTTGTAGTGCCCCAGTAGGAAAGGCCACACCTCCTTCCTGATGTTGTGCTGAACTCCGCCATAATAAACCAGCCGGAGCAGCTCCAGCTCCTTATAGTTCTACACACAGATGATAGGAAAGAAGAAGAAGAGGAGGAAGTGCATGAATAATGAAGGGAGAGTAAGAGCGATTGTGATCCGTACAGAGGAAGACATGGATGAGTGCAGAAGATAAAGGACATAGATATGAATGGAGTGTAAATTAGTAATGATGACTTTGTCAGAGCTGATGAATGATTACAGCGGCTGCTTTAATAGCTACGACAGTATCACACTGCACTTTGTAATGAGACTTCATTTCACTGAAACTCATTAAATTTTCATTCGAGTGAAGGAGACAGCGGAGAGGATGGAGACAGCAGGAGCAGAGCATGATCTCTGACTTACAATTAACACACAACTACATCATATACAGATCTGACCAGAACACAATGGGAGGCTCGAGGCAGTCTAACCCTGCAGAGTGGCCACTGAGTGTACTATATATGAGGGTAGGACAGAATGACAGAAACACGTTGACCTATAACGGCAGCTGAAAGATGCTGTGTTCAAACAAGAGTCACACAACACAGAGTCATAGTTACAGTGAGTGATTTCACAGTGTCCAAAACTGCTCCAAAACACTGTCAACACTCATGTGCAATGGCCCGCCCCTTTTTTTGGAACAGCAGGAGAACAGGTACTAACACAGTGGAACCAGGAACCAAGTTCCAGGCACTTTTTACTGATGGAAAACCAAACTGAGTCGAGTCGAGGTGTGCTGGTTCCATGCAGTGGAAAAGTGCCATCAGTAAGTACTTTGACTCAAATAGTAGCACACTTTAAAATCCACCTGAAACAGAGTTTTGAACAACTTTTTGAATTAACACACCTTGCAGATGGAACAAAACGTGTGAAGCAATTTGATTGGACCACTGAAACACTACAAAACACTACAGCTAGCTAGCTATCATTACCAGATACCATTAGTACTACATACTAACTAATGATACTGTTACAGACTGCTGACTACTACTACAGCTGATACAACTATCTATCAACGCTTTCTGAACTGTGCTGCCAACAGCAGATTGATTGACAGGTGGATGTAATGATACTATTGGTTGAAAATGCTCCGGGCAGGATGACAAACGTCATGTGCTTTTATATATATATGTTTTAACCAGGAACAAAATGTCATTGAACTTCGATAGGAAAATAAGAATAAAACTGATTTTTTGTAATTTTTTGGATAACATCATCCACTAAGTAAATAATACAACTGAAAGGATAGAAAGACCTTTTATTTTCAAGTCGGCTTTAAAAATGCTTGTGGGTTTTCCATTTAATGTGATATTTTACTTGTATGAAGTTGCATGAATCACATAGTTATATTCTAGGCTATGATTACATATGAATGAGGTTTCTGCGAGGGATTGAAAAACAATAGCAGCATCAGCAGAGGATGGATGCTACCAAGGCTTGCTGCTAATTTTTCCCAGTGGACATTCACAGTATTGCAACAAAAAGAAATCCACACAGCCCATCAAGCATGTTTTCTTACAGACCATTAATATTAAAGAAACATGTCAAACTGCAAGCAAGGTCAGTTTTTACTCCACTGAGGGTTCAAATTAATTTCAGTTTAAAACAGAGATTTTTGTATAAATGTAAAGTCTGAGTGTGTAGGAACAGGTAATTGAGGCTCAGCGAGGGAAACATTGTAAAGACTATGCAAAGGGATAAACAATGTGGAAAGAAACCCAGAAACTAGAACACCTTTTTTGGCTCATGCACCAGGAGAACAATTTTCACTGAGGGAGTTGGTGCCATGTTTGAAGCTGACATCAGTTCTCCTCCATATATCCACAGTACGCTGTGGTACAGGGTCAAGCTTAGTTAGGATTATGATAAAACTGTTAGATACATTATGTTACTATGAAAATGTTAGACTAAAAAGTATATAATTAAGAGGAAAAATAAAAAGTTCCTATGATAGACTTAAGGAAGTGAACTTGTTTTACAACTTAGAATAAAACAAAGACTAAAAAAAACAAAACTAAATCAGTTTTCCTAAAAGTTAAATAACAGCCAACAAGTAAAGCTTAGAGGAGCAGCCTGTGACTCTGTTATGTGGTTAAGTTGTTGTATTTTACTCCATTTATATTGGGATTAATTTATTCAACCATGGTTCTTGGTGCAAAGGGACAGAAGAGATAAAGAAGAAACGCTCCAAAGGTAGAGCACAGTATCTGTGCCCACATAGTTTATATATTATGTTTTTAAAAGTTAAAACAACATGAAAATAATTAAAACTAATCAAAACATTTCTCAACTTCAGTGTTTCTATATCTGACTTAGTAAAGCAGTACAGCTCATTGGGTCTGATACTCGCTCTGTAAGGTTTTACTGTGATTCAAAAAAGAAATGCAAACACAGATCTGTGGGAATCTGATTTCTGCCTTTTTCATTCAAAAACTCTTCTTAAACAAATCTCGAATACTCCAATTCACACCCTTACAGGCAGTGACAGAAGCAGTCCTGCTCTCTCTGCAACAGATGCTTCTTTCTAAAAGTTTAATACACGCCTGAATATTGCACTCTATTGTTATATGGTTTAAGTCTCGAACATTCACAGCAGGAAAAACATCTTTGCTCTTTATTATTCTCTGCAGAAGCATTCTTCACAGGATGCATCCAATTTTCTCACTTTGTAAAATATTACTGTGAATAAGCCACAGCCTCCACACAGCAAATGACTCTGATTTATCTTTGGGGATTGATCAATATTACTGCCTCAATGATGACTTGGCAATTTGCAGTGATGTCTGGCTTTTACATTCACCATCCTGTGAGAGGTGGCAGAGGAAGATTAACAGTCTTGTTTTGTTGTTTTTCCTACAAGGATGGAGGCTTGCAGGTTTTATAGTGTGTCACCCACCTTGCAGTCTTTCTGGTACTTGCTCCACACCTCTTTGCTGAGCCCCCCGGACGCTTCGCAGGGTCTGTCTGGGGGGACGATGTTGTGGTTGACCAGAGCTGACAGATGAGTCCGCACCGTGGACAGGTGTCGACAGTAGGCCAGCCCTGACAGGTGAGGCGTGGACAGGCAGCAATGAAGTAAAGACATTTTATTTTTAAGCAGCACTGCATCAAATAACATTAAACTCACTTCATTCCTATGTGTTGTAGAGATGACAAAATGGAAATACAGAATAATTATTGAACAAGAAGCACTCAGAGAGCAAAAACCTCAACTGAGGCACAATCCAGCTGCACCGATGCTACAGACTGAACACTGCTGCCCTCTTGTGAATAGATAACAACACTGTCTTGTTAAATAGCACTTGCCCATTATAAGAGACATGGACTCTTCTAACCTTTTTTTTTTTTCATAACCAAGGATTTTTGATAACCTCCTTAGCAGAGATAGCAATTTATGTAAATCATAATCAGTCTACTTTATGTGTAAACTTTATGTTGAATATGTACATAAAAAAAATTACGAACTGAAAGAACTCAGAAAAGGAAAAGGAAGCAAAAGAAAAGGAAGAAAAAGAAAAGAAAAAACAGAAAGAAAAACGATACACATTCAAAATTAACAGAAACAGTTAAAAACTCTTTGTAAATGGCTTTAAAATGTGACAAATTACATAAATATACAAATATAGTTTGAATGAAATGGTTTTAATAGAACACAATGTTGTATTATATACTTTTAATATGGTTACTCTGAATTCAATAAACTAACTGGTGGTAATACAATAACTCCTTCAGTCTGATGCGCACCAATTTAAATACATTTCTTACAAAGTCTTCATTACATGTTCGACCCATTCAGAGGAGTATTTCATTACAGTCTCTACAGTTATGACTTTATCCCGCAGCAACAGCTGTTCCAAATATTATTTATTAAGATTACTTTAATTGATTTTAAAATCAATTGTGAACTTGTGTGTCAGCTGTGCGGTGCTGCTGCTGCTGTTTGAGAGTCTCAACAAAGTGCACCTGGAACATTAAACCACAGAAAACACACTGGGAGGTGCTGTTGTCTAAAAGCAATTGTATATATTTAATATCAGTATGTATTGCAATCTACTGCGTTGTTAATCAAATTAAAATTACCCACACATAATTACAGAAGCCACATAGACCCTCTCTTGAGAGCAAATTAAAAAGAAAATGGAAGAAACTGACTAAGCACAGACATTTATTGAGACTATTGTTTTTTAAATAGATAAATAATCACCATGATGTGATATGCAGCACCACACAATAAGTACACATACTTTTACTGCAAGTAAATAGAGAGGAAATAATGACCTCGTCCAAACACTGGGGAAAAAAAAGTTTGTGTATGAATACTGTGTGGAGGTATCAAGCTGTACTTACATCCATAGAAGGCTCTGGAGACTATCTGCCTCTTCATGTTCTGGCAGAGCATCTTCAGAGGAACACTGGTGGAAAGGAAATACATAAGATCATTAATGTCTTTATTTGCATGCTTGAGTTGGATCCAACTCAGTGAACCTTTCTATTTATTTATTTATTTATTTATTTTAAATCACTCTTCTCTCAGGAGATGAGGTCAGTAACCCAACAGCTACAATCCCTGCTACTGTTGTGTGGGTTGGTGCAAGGCTGGATTATCTCACTAGAGGGCCCCTGGGCTAAACTCTGCTCTCTTCCTCTTTGCTCCTACACTGTATGCATCCTGGTTATACACTCAATACAGTCACATGCATTAAGCACAAATCTGTTGACTTAATGAGATGCACTGTGTCAGTACGCACAAGCTAAAATAACAATGGCCTTAAGAAAAGTTCATTTTGAAAAACATCTTATGTTTTATTTGTTAGGGTTTTAAATACTTTGAACCTTTCCTATATCTTAAATTAGTGTTCTTCTTTGACAATTTGTTATCTTATTTTAGTGCCATATTGACATGCTTTTATATATTATCATTACTACTAGTAGTAGTAGTGGTAGCAGCAGTAGTATGAGTAGTATTGGTATTATCGTCATTGTTTTTCACTAATGTTGCCCCATTCGATCTAATCTCGCTGAAATATATTTAGTAGTGTAAAACAATTAATTAAATCATAATTAAGTGTCATATGGTAAACTTGGAGCCTTCGGGCCCCTCGTCATTCTGGGATCCCTGGAAGGTTGTGTTGACCATCCAGAGAACCAGCCTTAGCTTGATGGCATCCAAGACAGAAACAGACAACTAGGTTTTGGTTTGCGTTTGCTAGCTCCTCCCACAGGATCTCCAACATGACTCCCTCATCTCTGACAATTAGACAATTAGATTTTTTGGCTCCAGCACTGGATGAAATCTGGTTCAAACTTTCCCTCCTACCCACATGTTTATGCTGACCACACCCATGAGGACAGCGGGCCTGGGGTGCTGTGTATTGTTAGATGCAGTGAAGTTTTAAAAGTGAGATTATTTCAGAATTGACTAATTTTACTAAAATGTGTCATACTGTATATTGTATATGAAGGTTGAATGCAGCCATACTGATGTCACCCAGTGGTTTATGGGCTAGTGTTTTGAATTTAGCAGTTTAGCATTTTGCTGGCGCCATCTTTTCTGGGGTTTTTTGAGCCAGAAGAGACCATACTTGAATGAGAGGGAGGAGATGGAGTGGATGACCAAAGCCACACTGTAAACATGTTTATTTATGCTGTAAAGTTGGACAGTTTAACATGGAGGTCTACTGCAACTGAGTCGCTTTTAAACCCTCAAGTGGTCATTCAAGGAACTGCAGGTTTTTGTACTTCACCGCTGGCTTCATTTTTCAAGTTGCCCCTTTGTAGTACTATACTTACCTAAAAATGTCTCTGTAATCTGGATACAAGGTATCATGATAGTAATTATGATGCAGATAAAATGCATATGACTGAACACTGATGTAATTCAGCTATTTAAATTTGTTTTTAGCATTTTTTATAGCAACAATCACCAATTAATATTTATACCTTAATTGTATGGTCTTATATCACAAAATATCAGAAACACAAAAACAGACACAAAAGGCAATCAATCTTTACCAGATTTCAGGGCGACTAAGCCAAAGACAAAGCTACAAGACAAACCCCCCAAATGCTGTTTATAGGAAATGTAGATGACTTCGATTGCGTACGTGTGAATATCTGATGCGTCGTGTATGCAGGTACAGCCAGCTGGGTAGTCGAATGACACGTTGCTAGCAGCCGTGGAGCAGGACTGGCACAGGGACTCGTGAGTGGTTACTTCAGCCTGTTGCCATGACGATGGACTGCCTCCGAAAGCCTGCACATCCATCACCTCCCCGTGGTCTAAACCGGAGGGAATGAAAGTGAGAAGACAGAGAGGGGGTCTCAGTGCTCCAAGACATGATGGACGCTGTTGTTTTTATGTGCTACATTCTTATCTTGAATGTTTTATACCTTACATATTATGACATAGGTCCCTCAGCTCAACCATAAATAGATGTTACATGTATCTTTGCTTGTTATTCATGACATTTAGAGATGATTAGATGGATGAAAGTTTCACACTCATGTTACAGCGTAGAGAGGAAACCAAAAGTGGAAGGGGACAGATCAGGAAGCAGGAACGGTGCTGTGGAAGAGACAGGCAGAGAGGATGCAGGGATGCCATGCTGGTTCAGTTCATTCAGAGAGGAGGCAGAGGAGACAGCAGAGCTCAGGAGGATGCTCTGGACCAACAGGAGAGAGGAGGAAGTAGGAAAGGAAGAAGACAAGAAGTGAAGGAGTTGACAGAAGAGGAGAGAGCAAGGCTCACGCTCAGGCCATGCAGGATGCATAAAGCCAGAACAAGACGAGAGACACCAAAGGAAATTATCTCAATAACAACCAAAAACAAATGGACATCAGTAAAAGGGCACACAAAGGGGAAGAAAAAAAATCATAAAAACTTCAACATTACATAAATGCTCTTCACCTTAATTCTTCAGGTTGGAGCTGATGACCTGTCATAAATATGAAGCTGCGCTTTGGTTGTTTAATAACCCCAAAGAACAAATAATATTAAAAACAAAACAAACAAAAAAGGAACAGAAAAAATGCTGGAGTGAGACCGACATTTGGCCTCCTCCCTCTTTACTTTAGGACTAGACATGATAAGCAACTGTTTTTGGGCTCAGTAATGCAACCC
>OOFC01023286.1:0-20715 GCA_900323345.1 Pseudochromis fuscus | reverse complement strand
CTTCTTCTTTCTTCTTCTTCTTCTTCTTCTATTCCTGCTTTCTACTACTTCTACTACTACTTCTTATGTTCCTGTGTTTGACTTTTTCTTGTTCTTCTTCTTCTTTTATTCCTGCTTTCTTCTTCTTCTTCTTCTTCTTTTCCTGCTTTCTTCTTCTTCTATTCCTGCTTTCTTCTTCTTCTTCTATTCCTGCTTTCTTCTTCTTCTTCTTCTTTTCCTGCTTTCTTCTTCTTCTATTCCTGCTTTCTTCTTCTTCTTCTTCTCTTCTTATGGTCCTGTGTTTGACTTTTTCTTCTTCTTCTTCTTCTTCTTCTTCTATTCCTGCTTTCTACAACTTCTACTACTTCTTCTTCTTCTTCTTTTTCTATTCCTGCTACTACTTCTTCTTCATCATCATCATCATCATCATCATCCACTTCTTCTTCAGTTTCTTCTTCTTCTTCTTCCCGTTTCTTCTTCCTCCTCTCTCACTTTTTGTTCTTGCTTCATTCTCATGATATTGTTTATTTAGAAAAGTATGCAGTGATTTAATCTCTTACAGTAAATTAACATTTTATGTTATCACCTCCTGATCATTTATGAGCAGCATGAGGTCAATAATAAAGAGTATTTTTTGCATTGCTTATTTGTTGTGTTATCAGCAGCCTTCCCTCATCATGTGAGGCATCTACCACTGGTAAACTCATACTAAATGACCTGTTGTAGAGAAGAGTTGTACATCAAAATGAAGCTGGGATCCATAAAGTCATACATCAGAAAGTATTTTTTGATTGTACTTGTCATTATTAACCTGAATCAAATACATGAAATGGTACAATATTTGCCTCTGAAGTCCAGGACAGGGCACAAATGAAAGGCCTGTCTGTCCAGGGTGAGCGATGAATGGACAGGTTTGTGTGAAGTGTTGTGGAGACACTTGGCTCGGTCCGGCTGGGAGCGTGCTGATACGGCACCCAAATCAAAACACAGTACTGGCCCACTTTCAGAGGGTGTTGCAAGGTTAGATCAGCACATTTCTGTCCTACATAACAGGGCCAAGCCTGCTTTGTATTCCATTTGGAGATGAGTCAGTCCAGGCACTACAGCAGGCCAGTGGCAGAATATCAGAAAGTACATTTTCTCACACACTGGTACTTTTAGAGCGAAATAATGTACAATCTACTCCACTACATTTACTTGAGTCCCTTAGTTACTTAGATAATTAAGGTTTTTGCTTAAAATATGATGTTTTGTTAAAGATTAAACAACATTTTGAACCATCCCAGCTTTCCAAATGTGAGGATTTACTGTTTTTTATTAGTAATATTTTACAAATTTTAAATATTTTTTAAAAATCTTCAGGTTTAGGCTGTTTGCTGGACAATTTCTGAAACTTAACAAACCAAACTATAAATTAATTGACGATATTTCTATAGAAAAGGGTTAAAAATGAGCTGAAATGCTGCTTTTCCATTATGGAGATTTTAGTGTTGAAGTGATCAGTGTTGTACCTCCTCGAACTTGTAGGCGATCATGGCAAAGGCCTTGAAAATAGCATCTGTTGGCCCAGTGATGGTGACTATCCGTTCAGGGCAGTTTCCCTCTGAGATGTTGATACGAGCACCGCTCTGTCAGCGAAACAAAAAAACACCAAACTATTAACACCCAAAAAACAACTGTAGGTGTTCAATATTATTCAGATAAAAGTTTTTCTTACATCTTCCCGCATTTTCTTCACCGTCTCTCCTTTCTGCAAGTAAAGAAAACAAACAACAGTGAGATGTTTTGTGTATCTCCTCCAGGTGTTATTATAATTTCCATGGTCTGCTTGTGATAAATACCTTTCCTATGATGCTTCCAACCTCCTGCAGAAACACAGGAAAAATAATGTTAGTGTGTCTGTGCTGCAGGGCTCCTTGAAATTAGTTTTCTTTTAGGAGATAATTGGAAACAAGAAACAATAAAGTGATTTTGTTTTGATATTGTTTCGTGGTGTGGTGTTTGTACCTTGCCGTGCATCAGCAGCCTGATGGTGAGGGTCACATTCAGTCCACCTTCTGATTGGACCTTGATGGGCTCCATGTCGGGATTGGATGTGAAGGAAGGGGCGTGGTCACGTGAGAGAGGAGTTCAAGGGCCAACGCGAGTGTGATGGTGGAGTCAGCCAACCGGTCACCTGAGAGGTAAAAAGAAATACACACATGCATGAAAATATTTATACTCCATGTGTTGTACTTTTTATACTGTTAGCCCAACTTCAAACTGCAGGAATAGAGTATCATCGATTCCTTCTTGTAGTGCCAATGGGGACCCAACAGATTAATGTTTAGTTTGTCCACAATTCAGTTTAAAAAAATCCCTTAAAGTCAATAAAAAAAGGAGAATGTTGTTGGATTATAATTCTAGATTAAATATAGTTGTTCCTACTGAAGATCTATATGAAAGAAGCTCCTCATCAGCATCAGTAATTTCTCTGGATTCTGTGTAGTATCTGTCAATAAATACACTGAATTTGTAAAATAAAAAAGCCAATTATCTGAATTTTTGGTGATTTTCCTTGTGTTTCAACATCGGGGCCTCGACAGATCCTAATATATCTGTGCAAGTTGTGTAAAAATATTTAAAAATGTACTTTAATCAACACACATTTAAGAAACATAAGGTTATAAAATCATCTTTTAATATTTTTGTTTTTTGTTAATATATAAATGTTTAAAGACACTTCATAATTGTATATTTTAAGCTCCAAAAACCTCCAGTAATTTTCTAAAACTTGTAGTTTTTCTAAAATGTTCCTCAAACAGCAGCAGCAGACACTAGACTTGTTGGGGACTACTTTCAGGGGCGGATTAATCCACGTTTGCTCCTCTTGTGAGTATTTACAGCTACTGGATGATATATATGTAGCACAGATCAGTGAAATGGGTCAGATTTTACTGGTCAATACAATATATTTATTATTGTTTTAAAACTGGAAGATGAAACTAAAGAATTAAGTTATTGTTTCAGTTTTGTTCCCTTATGTTGATTTTTTTTAGTGAATACTTCACAGAAGAATATAAAATTGGGAGTTTAATAGGAGCAGAGCAAAGCTAACATAGTGATAATTGTAGTAATAATAATGCTGTACTTTCAGAGATGTAAAAAATGAGCCGTGCCCTCTGTGTATACAAAGCCATTGAAATGTAGGTCAGCATATGTCTCCTCAGTCACGAGATGAGCCATCGAACGACGAGCGCCATATTTATTTTTATCAAAGCCCATTTCAGCCGATCCTCTCTAATTCTGCCTGACAAGTGATGTAATGACTCAGGCAGAGGCCGCAGTGAGCAGAGCCACCACGAGAGGGCGCCTCAGTCCATCAGCAGACTCCCTGACAGTGGGTCTGAGAATTAACATCCAGGGTGCTGCAGGATTTTAATCTGCTAACTTCTCCTGATAATAAATATCTTGAGACGGATGAATGATGATTATCCTCTTGTATTAGAATTAAAAAGATACTCGGAGGGATTTGGAAGATGAAATTATGACTGAGAAAGGGGTTAAATTAAATTGAATTTGCAGGAAATAATAGAAGATATTTCTTCTTGTGTTCTGCAGTGACTAAATCCAAGTGTAAAATATATAAATAAATTAAATTGCAGCTGAGTTAAAGACAGAATGTGAGTAAAAAAGCTCCTGAAGCAGCCGACCTTGACTCAGCAGACATAATGTCACCGTCTGCCAATCAGAGTCATGGTTGCTATGTGGAAATGGAAATAAATATATATCTTCCTGCCTGCCTTCGTGTGTGATCGTTAATTACCTGATGTAATTTGTAGCTGTGAGTGATTAAAATGAGTGCAGCATGAAGTTACGACCCGACCAGCTGCGTGGGTTTATATCCAGCAGAGTATTGATTTCAACTGAGATATGTCTGCAGAGATACTTAAGCTCAGGGAGGGAGGGTCTCTTGACCTGAGTGTCACCCTCTTCAGGATGTTAATGATTGTCTAAGATTTAAAAATCTGATGTTTGACTCTTCACATCATGCAGAGCAATTCAATACTTTCAATTCAAGGAGAATATGAGAGATTAGTTAAGATATTTGTGTTGCATGTGCAGTATATACCCAGGTTGAGGCATTTTCTTTTTCTTAGTGGCTGTTAGAGCAAAAATATTCAGTTTAGTGTGATTTAAACCTCAGACTGACAGCTCATTGGGTTTACAGATGACTGAAGACCATCCACAAAGTCTAAATGTGAGCAATCTGTAATTATTTTGGGCTTAAATGTCAGAAATTAGTCAAATAAATTCCAATGTAGTCATAAATTATCCAAAAAATACTTCAAAAATGTAAATATGTTCAGTTTAAAATGTCAAAATATAAAGAAAGTCAACAGAAATTCACATTTTTTTGCTTTTAGTTTCACAATTTGTGAGTATTTACTGCTGAATTCACTTAATTTAGAGTTGCATAACTATTTCTGAATCATCTGGACCCACAACATCTTATTTAAATCTTCAAACAATAGGTACTTTATTTTTTTGAGAGTGAGTTTGGATGAAATAAAATGAAATAGATTCACTGTTATGTTTATATTTTGTATTTTATTGGCTGCTGTGTCTGTTTTCTGGTTCATGGCCGCTTCATATTTTCTGAAAAACACCCCCCCCCCAAAATAAGTATCCCCTGGATGTGGGGCTCTTAATGAACACGTGAAAACTTCCTGTGTATCATCAAATCTATATATTAATCAACTGATTGTTTCGTCTTTAATTGATATAATGTCACACTCAGCCCAGACGGACACTGGCTATGATATTTTTAGCAAAGTTATGGCAGTAAATTCAACCCGCGGCTCCTCTAATCTACGCTGCGATGCTGGTCGGAGGCCAGAGGAGGTTCGAGAGATAAGGACAGGGATTCTGCTGCCAGCTGTCTCTCCAATCTCCCAGAGGAGGCCAGATTACATAAAAAGCCTTAATCCGGGTTTAAGACCTTAGCCAGCGGTGCAGGTCCTCTTCAGGGGCAGCAGGGAGGGAGGAGGGGTACGAAAATAAATAAAAAAAACCTTCAAGATTGACGACAGGATTGAAGCTGATGATAACTTCACACTGAGGGCAAAAAGGTGCTTAAAGAAGACACTGAAAGTCAACCTTTTTGCCTGAATCACATGTTTTTATCTTGTGTACCTTGCACAATAATGAGCATCCTCCCCTCCAGTAAAACCAGTATCTCCACAGAGCCTCCTTCTCTGTGATTAAGACTCTGAAACTGTAGATTTAGGTCAACGAAATGGGAATCCGCTGGACCTCAGAGATGAACGAGGTCGGCGTTTGAATAGTTTGTCGTCGCAGACTGTATTCTGCTCGTGCATCCTGTAGCATAATAGAATTAGGTCAAGGCCCGGTGAATCATTGGCGCCAATGGGTGAAAACCTTCCAGCAAGAAGCCACTTTTTAAAATTTCAAGCTGGATATTCTGACAAACCGCGGTTTAAAATCCCGATGGCGAGAGATTAAAAAATACCCAGATTTCTGAAAGTCTGCGTCCACCAGCGCTGATCATTTCAGGGTCGTGATGTTTTTTTTACGGGTTTCCTGATCGGTCTCCACGTTGCTCAGACAGAAAGTTGGAGAAGGGGAACGTGGAGAGGGATGGCAGGGAATTTTTCATGACATCTGATGGGGAAAGTGGGTCATGCTCGGTGTTGCAGCGCTGCTAGCCTCCTCCTCTATGGCGGCTATTGAATTAATCACGCTTTACGCTCGGCTGG
Organism: Pseudochromis fuscus; assembly: GCA_900323345.1. Classification (NCBI taxonomy): domain Eukaryota; kingdom Metazoa; phylum Chordata; class Actinopteri; family Pseudochromidae; genus Pseudochromis; species Pseudochromis fuscus. The sequence goes on along the minus strand of OOFC01023286.1, from coordinate 14,977 downwards.
ACAACGCAGTGCACAAAATGGCTACCCCTCCTCCTCTTCCTCCCACTCACCCCCCAACTCCCTGCGTCTACTCGCCACAGTAAAAAGACTTGCTCTTGAAGAACTTGGATCTCTTTTTATGTCTCCTTTATGTGCTGCTAACAATGAGGAGATGCTGCTGTTATCTAGAGCCATTGGTGTGTGAATGATGGAAAAACACTCACAAAAAGCAAAGTTCAGGAGCATTTTAAAGATGCTTTACCCAGGGAGAGGGGAGTGGTTATTGATCATAAATCACTGGATATAAAAATGTGAAAGTATTGAAGCTATTTCCTGTTTTTATTTGTCTTTTTGCAGTGTTGCTTGTGACAGGAAGGAGGCTGCAGATGTGGAGGGATCTGGATGTAAAACTTCCTGATTCTGTCCTTCACTCCTGCCTGAGAGCTGCAGCACAGCTAAGTGAACATCCTCCTGCTTTGGCCCTTTGACACGATGTACGTCACTCTGTCAGGTCACAAGTGTTTCAAATACGTCCGACACCTTTCCTTAGCCACCCGTCGTAGCTTTTGAAAGGTGGGAGTGCAGGATTTCTGCAGATTAAAGATCTGAAATTACAGATTTTTGTAGCATCCTGCATATAAAATGTAGGGTGATGCATCCAGAAGCTGGTTTGCATTTCAAAAGTTACCTAAATGCATCATCCTTCTCACAGCTACAGATATAAACCTCATTGGGAAAGAATATGGCCGCACTGTCAATACGATAACAAACAGAAACATGAAATCCTGTAAAGAAAATCATTAAATGGACGGCCGCTGGTCTAATCTAGGCCAAAGCCTCTGTCATCTGTTCCATCCTAATCCACATATCTACAGATATGTCATTATGACGTTTCAGATATAAAATCCTTCATCACCGCGCGCAGCAGCCTGAGCCTGAGCCACAAGGCCGAGGTTTCTGAAATTCAATCTGCAGCTTTGAGACTCGAGGGGAAGGTTTTTAATGTTTTAGACAATGAGCTTCAAGTGGGGGATGAACTAAGTGTTCATGAGTGTGTGGGGGAAAGCAACAACTTTAGGTAAATATTTGAGAGGTTCAAATTGCAGCAGATTTCTAGTTTATTAATTTTTTGACTAAAATTGTTGCCTGTTGACTAATCAGGAAGTATCCGTCTCTGAACCCTTTGACCTTTTTACACATTAATATTTCTAAGATTGATTCCTGCTTGAAACATTTTATTACCTTTTTATTCTTAAAGTTCTGTAAATTAATTTTAACTTTGGTACAAGCCGCTGTTTTCTTGGCATCAGTTTAAAGGTAAAAGAGCAACATGTCCACAGACAGATCCTCCTAGTCTCTATCTATTTCATATCTTACAAAGGTGTGGGCGGAGCTTCTGGGATGTAGGCTGTATCAATTATTGACAGAAAATTACCAAAGTAGATTCTTTTATTTGCTTGATTTGTGTGTTTTCTATCATCATAACCTGAATATCTCAACAACCACCCTCTGGTTTTAAGAAACGATCATTAGTTGCTACCCTCCTGCTTATTAACATAAACATTAACACCCGACAGATGTGCCCAGCTGCATGTCAGGCGACGCTTAATCTACTCGAGCGAGAGAAAAGGTTTCTTTGTAATGCAGCCAATATGTTAGTCCCTGACCGGGTCCCATGTTTGTGCTCCAATTAAGGCCGAACAAAAGGGAAATTAGCGTGCATGTAGGGCAGCAGAGGGGGCGCACAGAGGGTGACCTCAATGATCCATATGTTTTCACTGGATCTGCTCAAAGCAAACTTCTCACTTTCTGGAAATTCAGGTTCACGTTTGGAGACAATCCTCCTCAAAGTTTGCGACGGGGGAAGCAATAAAGCGCAGGAGGGGAAGTAAAGGGTGACAAATAATTGCTGTCAGGAATAGTAACTGCGGCCAGATCGAGTAGAAGAAATCGAGAGGAGTTGCACTGAGTCCTGAGGTTTTCGCCCTCAGTTTCCTGGTATATGAGCAGCCCTCGTCTCGTCTGGCGCAGGCTTTTGTTGTATGTGGCGGAGTGGGGGGGCGTCCGCCCAATCGGCCTTCCTATACGCCACTATGACAGTGCTCTCAAGAGCTGTCAGCCCACATCAGCAGCCCAGCATCCTGATACCTCAGCCTAAATCACAATCAAAACTGTGGCCACCACATCCTCACCACAACCAGTCAAATCAGAGGAGGCATCGAGCAAAGAAGACACGGGGACCAACTATCGCCAAGTAGCTTTAAAAGTCCCACTATGTGTAAAATAGTGTTGGGTGGAGGGGTGGGGTGGGGTGTGGGGGGTTTCAGCAAAACGCCGCTCGGCTTCACAATGCAGGCACACCATGTTGTGCCGTGAATGCGGTGCTAAGAGCTGAGCGTTAAGTCGGCCATTTTAGATTTGCCACAATTTGTAATGTGAGATCACTGCTTGTCACAAAGTCATGGCTTCCCAAGCTTTCACCGAGCAGTCATGCAGAATGGGTCGAGGTCCCCCATTTCTCCAGATACCCTCTTTTTCTTTTTTTTTTTAGCTAATTGTTCATGTCAGTGCGTTACTGTATTTTGTCGCCTCACAACATAAATTTCGTGAGACTTTAATCTCTTCCCCAAACAACGAGCTTTTCACCCAAACAAAGCAGTTCTTCATCGGCGTATTTCAAGTTGAATACAGCGGTTAGCTTTTGAGATAACGACGAATGACATTTTTAGTCTATGACTAGCCGAGAATAAGGCCATCAGCAGCGCTAATATCACCGTGACGATAATTGGAATAACGATCTTGAGGGGGGGACTGATGTATCAATTCCACTGACCATCATTATCATTGTGAAAAAGGTCAGTCCAGTTTCATAGTTAACAGCAGTTCTTCCACTTATCACCGCTCCGCATTCGGTGCTAATTCCTAAACAATAAAATCGCTCATGCTCGAATTTCTAAGACAAGACACCGGACACTTAAACAATGATAATCAAAAGACACCCGAAAGCAAAATCGACTGACCAGAAAATTGACTAATCTCTGGGGGAAATATTTGCACCTTGCGTGAAGTCGTTCAATTGGGTCTCGCTGAGGATAACTTCCAAAAAAAATGTAAACTGCACATAACCGCATTGCATAATTAGTCAATAAGTTGTACCGTCTCACAGCTCATTATCGGAGTAACGATTATTTTTGGCTGTGTGTAAGTTACCAAGTTAATTAATTATTGATGCTGTTTCCAAACTCAGCATGAGTCCAAATTTCAATGCAAGTTTTCAACAGTCCGATGCTTCTGCAAAGTCCAGCAACCAAACATTTTCTTTCTAGAGATTAATAAAAAATAAATTAAGCATTTGAATGATGTCAGTGAAGGAGAAAATATCCAAGCACACCTAAGCTGTAAGACTGTATTTTTAAAGAGAGCTTTAAAAAGAGAGTTTACCTTGATGTAGTGCAGGATACAGTAGCTGACGACCACTTTCGCCGTTGCAAGATTAAAAATCGCAAAGGATTTTTTTCCCCTCTTCCTTTCGCTCTGCCCTAGACCAACTCTGGCGCCCTATTGGTCCGTACCACTGGGTCACATGAGCGACCAGAGGAACACGTGATGGTTTGTCGAAATTACGTGATGAAACTAAAGCGACTCCTCAATGAGCACAGTTTATATTGCTGCGGTGCTGTTTGCCGTACTGTTTGGTGTCGATTGTAAATAGGCCGTAAGATGCGGTATAATCTGGGTGACCATCACCCACCACCCTGTCAGCCACCCACCCCCCTCCTCCAATCGGCTGCAACAAAAGGGGGACATGCCCAGTGAGGCACACGGGCATCGTGGGGGCACGTCTGGGGATGAGATAGTCTGAATCAGAACTGTAGCCCGCGGGCAATCATCTGTCCCAAGGGAGGGTAGAGCACCCCCGATATCCACCAAACTATCGACCACGTTCATGCTCACACACAAAAATACCCGGATACATTTCAACACAATGCCTTTCTTAGATTAAACACAGCAGGCTTCACCCACTCAGGACTGTTGAGGAAGTTTTTGGGTAACCCAACACCTCAAAGAAGCAGAGGTCAAACCAAACTCAAAACACACTTGACCACAACTCCAGCGGTGCACAAACACACCACCATAACATGCACATATCCCCTGCAGCCTCCCTGCTCCTGCTTTTTAATCTGTTTCTGTGAATGTGTATGTGCAGAATTACAGAGCTTTGGAGGCATCCCATCCAGATTTTCCAATCCAGCACAAATCCAGCCCTCATGTCAGATGGACAGTTGTGCAGAGCTTAATCTGACATTATTAGGGTTGGACTGCATGCGGCAGAACGTTTAAAGGAGCTGCCAGGAAAAAGCAAACAGTCGGGTTATACGGTGTGGATTAGGGGCAATGCAAACAATAAAGAACATGTTTCACATCATTGTCAATTGTTTTTCTTTAGCACAGATGCTCTGTGTGTAAAATCCAGGCTTAGACTTTCATTGCACAAGAAAACACAAGCTTTGTTGGGAGGCTGCCATGTGCTTTTAATTTACGTACCTATACAACTCAAAATGGTAACCGTGCCTTTACCTATCCACCCGACTGTAAAATGGCCCATGGGATTAACTACAAATAGAGCATTAAATTTGCTCTACATTGAATCATAAGAGGCAAAGAAGGAGTGTGTGGGGTAAAATGGAGCGCCACGTCAGAGGAAATCTGCTCTATATTCCAACAGCACTGTTGGCTCACCTTCAAATCCCAAAAAACCCAAGAGGGGTGGTAGCTGGGAAAAAAAGCGAGTTTACATAACATCCTTGTATAATTGATTCTAATCTTTGTTGGTGCTAAATGAGCTCCGTGCACATATAGAAATAATCTGTTTAAAGTTCATTGATGGAGTATGAATGATCGTAATAGGCCATCTGAATGAAAACCAGAGTTAATATTCTGCCTAAAAATAATGTTTACAGTATTTGTGAGCCACGCAAGGCAAAAAGCTACACATAATTCTTGCTAAGCTTTTATATAGCAGAGCATGTCTTCAGGTCATAGGTCAAAGTGCTTACCGGTTAAGATGTAGGGAAGCTCCTGATCAGGAGAGATGAGGTGTAGTCAGGACTTTAGGACCAAGAGGGCAGAGTATGGGCACACTGAGAGGTAGGGCAGCTCAAATGGCCCTATAAGTTGACTAAGCCCACGCCCATGGCCTCCAGCAAGGTGATGAACCGAGACTGGTCCGGCAAACCCACCCCCCTCCTCCCCATCATTACCACCCCTGTCCTCATAGCCACCCACATCTCCTATCAGGGTACCAGGGTCCTAATGGAGGCAGAAGGGCGTGAAGGAGAGAGAGTGAGGGAGATCACAGTGACAGTCAATCCAAGTGATTGCTGATGAGTTGCAGGAGAATAGCAACAAAAGAGAAGAAGCAAAGAGATTTGGCAACAGAGTGCAAGTTTCACACGTTAGTTTTTTAAATCACTATCACTGGAGTGTTGTGCTGTAAGACTACGAGTCTTCAATCTGGGCCCAGTCTCTCTTTTAATTTTATTTTAATAAAGTTCTTTAATAAAAAAGTTGTAATAAACAATATTTTCCAAATTAATTCAGTCATCAAAATTATAATTTTAAGTTTGCAGTAGTGAATTAAGTCAGAGAATCTCTACAAAATCATGAAAGTTATGGAGCTCTGTGACACAAAGTGTGTGGATGATGGGTCATATTGGCTTCCTGCTTTTTCTGCCACACTACTCTGCAATCAATGTGGATTTTCCATGAGTAAACAACTGCATGTAATCATTGAGTGTTAGAGAACGGGGCTCCAGCCAGTCAACTTTGAGTGTCAGACGAAAAGCAATAATATAAATTGCTTTTATTGGGTTTTTGATCATTGTCATTAAGCTAACAGAACTTGATTGCACCTTTTGAAACACTGACCAATAGTTGCATCGCTCTTTAAAGATTATTGCAAGTGTAGTTGTGCCTAGTTAACGAAGAAAATAATGTTAAAAAAGAGTGAACACTTAAGAAACTACTCCATAATTTTGAAAATAAAGTTGGGTGTACCACAGGGCAGTATCATGGGCCTCTTGTTACTCAGTATTTACATCCATTACTGTTAATTTTCACTTCTATGCTGATGATACTCGACATTATATTTACGTTAAAGAAAGTAGAACTAGATGCCTCCCTATTGATTTGGTGATTGAAGTGTGTTGTTAAGTTCAAGTTGGACTCTTGTCCTGCATGCCCACATGTGATAATCCAGGCTAATGACCTCTTTTCCCCTCTTAGATTCCCATTGGGGGGTTTTATATCGGTCTTTGTTTTTTGTAATAAAGTTGTGGTAAAGCCCATTGAGGCTGTAGCTGTGTGTAGGGGCAGCTTCTAATGTACTAGATCTGGACTGTAGAACATTATAGGTCTCGTAAACACAGAAGCATTGTAACCACTCTGCTTTTAATGTTATATCCTTCAATAACATTAATACATTTTTTGTACTTCTCTTCCATCATTTATCCCTTAAAGATCTGACACTTTAACAGTGCACGTACTGCATTAGTTGTCTGGTGCTTTCCCAGAACGGTGACTGTACATTTTTCTTTGCCAAAGAAACTTCAAGTTTAATGAAAATGTGACACAATCACATTACTACTGCTCATCTTACTCGACAGATAAATGATTGCAAGTAGGAGACAGACAAAACAGGTATCGGAGAAGATAAGACTTTGTACAAATTTGTAGAAAATGTCAGAAAGACTAATCTTTTATCATCTGTAAATTCATCCCTGCAGCCTGGCAGCTGAAATCTGTGCAATGATGGTATTTATTTGGCAGCTGCTCCTTCACATTGGCCGACGGATTTTACGACAGCAAAACTCAAGGCCAAAAAGTAAATCTTAAAGGGCATTGTTAGAAGTTTCAAGACAAATGGTTCAAGGTGGTGAATGCTAGGGCTTGGTCATGCTAGAAGATAACTCGACAAAGATGTTTATAGCTGCACTCCTGTCAAAGAAATCAAAAACTAGCCACTGTAGAGAGGACTGAACGTTACAGAAATTTAAAGGAAAGAATCATAGCACAAGATAATGATGATGATCCAGAGTGTTGAGGAATTTGAGGCTCAGTTTTCACATTTTAGATGGACCACCATGATCAAATGGTCAACAGAGGGTCAAGATGTTTCCTTCATAACCACAAGTGTCAAGATAATTTCCAGTTGAGCAATAGTCTCTTTGGCTTCATCCTCTGGGAACGACCAGTGTTTGTAATGTCATAGCAATCACCAATAGCTGTTGAAATATTTCTAATTGACTATTTTGACAGACCTTTTTTTGCCCCTTTGCCTTCTAACACATTATATACAAATATCCATTATCATAAATATTCTTCAGAGGAACTCTAGCATACTCTGAAGGCTTTGTTGGGATATTTCCAATATTTCGTAAGAACCAGTGGACTCCCTATGATTTTTTTATTTTACATGCATTAAAGGAAAACTATTTTTAAAGTGTGTTTAAAAAATAGTCTGAAATATGGAAAATGTACTTTAACATACCTAAGATCTGAAAAAGAAATGTACAGACCCTTTTGAACCCTTTTTATAATGTCTTACCATCCTCTTTTATGTCGAGAGTTTATCCCCGATAGCTCTAACCGGAGCACTCTTGTGTCTTGGGAACAATAAAAGTGTTCGCCGCACTCTAAAAGCCTTCGCCCTCAACTCTATAGCTGCCCCACACAAAACAACTCCATGTTCCTAATGGAAAATATCGCCTGACCCTCTCTCCACTCATGTGGTCAATGCAGCCAGTAATGGGTCCACATTGCCTTCTGGCAAAAACCAATGATGAATAGACTTCTGTTTGGTGAGGAACTTTGACTGTGTCTGACTCCTCTGGGCTCAAACACTTTGTTCTTGCTTTGTTAGCATACAAAAAATCAAGATACTGTACCGCAGAGATGCAAGGTATAATAGGCAGTGGCATTCGTGAGGAAGTTTTGTTTGCAGTTTAGTTGGTGTCTCTCAGGGGACTACGTATTACACACTGAGGAGCAGAGTCATGAGGGATGCTGTATTTCCCATATTAATCCTACAACTGGTTTTCTGAGGGGGTGTACGTGAAATATTTATCTTAACCTAAACAGAAAACTTATACAGAAATTGCTCCACAATCAAGGCGGACATCAACACTTTAAAGGTGCATGTTACCATCTACAGATGTAGGGTCTAACTTGCCTGGCAGGCGGCTGTATCTCAGATTCTCAGAAAGAGATTATCCTTGTTGTATTTTTAACATTTGACCGCTTAGTAAATCCTTGCCTCTTTTGTGGATCCTGATCTTTTCTCATCATCTAAATGTACTGCCCCTACAGACAAAAATATCAAACATCAGGCTACATACAGTATTAGTCACGACAAGCATGTTACTGTTGGAGGACCAGTGTCTTATCTTCCCTTTCTGAAGCCTTAAAAAAAGTTTTATTGTTAGTTTTCAGCATGTAGCAGCTAACAAGGCAGATATTGGCTTTTGAAGTTGGTGGAGCCCAAAACTGAGCTAAAAGAGAAGAAACACAGACGTTAGATGCCTCAAAAAACACGACTACTACTTATGAATATTGTGGATCCCAAGTGGACATAATTGCAGGTTTAAAACTATAACAGAGTACTAAAGGTTGTAGCTAATTATTATTGCCATTAGCAGGCATTTTATTCTTTTTAGCTGTGATTAATTTTACCATGCTAGTGCCACTAAAATCGTTCAGTTTTACAGGAAGTTCTTAAAATCAGCTGTTCATCTTCAGCTGGACCCAAGTTAAAAAAATGTTTGTTGCTAAATTCCTGTTTATTTCCCACATCTGTTGTAATGTTTGTTTGTGGACTTTTTGTTCCATTTGTTTTTTATTTTTACGTTGTGGACAACACACATTTCCAGCTTGCACATTGGTATCTTTAAACAATATCATGACGTTGCTGTTTTGAGCTGCTTCCCAGCACTTGTAGTGTCAAACTGTTTGCTGATGCTGTTGAGATTAACAATAAAATCTTGCACTGTTCAGCTTTCATAACGGCATAGCTGTGCTGATTTCTTACATTTTCTTGGTGTGTTTCCCCTGTGCAGACACTCGGAGGTGTTGAAAGTGACACAGTCTCTGTGAGAGTGTCTGCTTCAATCCAAGGATTACCTTGGTGGTAATACAGGACAGAACATTGGTATTGAGTCATAACAAATACTGTATGACGGAAATCTATTTTAATCATCACAACTCATCGACACGTGGGTTCCCCTGGAACAATCCCGATAGGATTTAGACTCATACCATCCGATGAGATCTGACATGTTAAGATGCGGGGCACATACAGCTGTGAAATCAGATGAGGATGATGAGCAGGGCAACCATGTGCTGAACTACAGTGATACGAGCCAGGGGATTATGGGTACGGTAACTGCAGGGCAGGCGGAACAAGAATACACATCTGGAGATGATTTACAACACAGAGTACTCACGATGGATAAATCAATGGACAGATGGATGTATAGGTGAAAGCATGGGGAGGATGCACGGCATCATGAGTGAATGGATGAATGGGTAGATAAAGAAATGGACGACTGGTGCATTGCAGATGCAGAGCAAACCATTTCCTTAGCCCGTCCAAAGAGTGCAGTGATAGAAATTGGACCTGACCATGCCAGAGGCTGGAGATGAGACACACTCGCACACACATGGAGGAACATCGCTGAACCTCAGAAGGACAGTTTTTGACGCTAGCAAAGTTAGAGGGTCCGTAACACTGAAACACTCGAGACAACCTCGGGGGCCTCGACTCGAGTCGACTGAAACAGCCAGACTGGATTTATGAAATATTTAGAGGCTGGAGATGAGCAGTTTATCTGGAATACACATATACATTGTTGTTTTACTACTGTATCAGGAGAATTTAGGAAAAATTAACATGTTCAGAAATGTTTTTTTAAATCATCCATTATAATTGTATTCCTGTGATGAATCTATGTCCAGTATATAATTTCTTTTAACTCAGTTTTGGTCTCCACCAAAGCATCTGGCGCTTTTCTTGCGAAATGATCCACGTTTGCAAGCAAGATGCTAACTGTTCAGTTTTTTCTGTTTTACTGAACACAACACAACATCATAACTGCTGTCAATAACAAAAAAAGGTTTACCACAGTGATTATCAGTTAAAAGATTCAGTTTATAACACTTATTATTTAGCTTCTTAGGAGCAACACTGTCATTCATTTAGAGCCATATGATTAATGTAAGATCAGTTGTTATTCTTTTAACACTCTGCTTTGGTCTCCAAACATTCACAGGGGAAGATCAAAAATAACATTGTTATCTGATCAAGTTTAATTTTATTAAATACTTTGATTCAAGACCAGATTTGTGCAAAAATTGGCATTTTGTGTTTGAGGCAAATTACTAATAACAGCATCTCTTAAAATCTGAGGACTATAATAGATCAAAATAGAATAAAACAGTAAGAGAAGTCCAGCTAAGATAATTTTAGGAAGCTGGTATGATCTTAGGTTTTGCTCCACTCCATTTTGATAATGTCAAGAAAAGTGTTTCCCTCTGATTTTTTCTAATTGAATGTAGAGCTTTCCAACATAATGCAATCATTTGTTGGCTGCAGTCCCTGCTGGGAAAGCAGGCCTTTTTCAAGATGACAGATTAAGTGCTGATACATCTTGTCTCTGTCCCTGTTGCTAAGCACTCGTAGCCATGCTGTTGCTGCATATCGCGCGTCAATCAAACGAAGGTGGCTGCGAGTAGTTTTGCCTTTGGATGTTATGTACATTAAATGTGTAGGCGTTAGTTGTAGCACGCGGCTTAATGATCATATGAAGCACATACATGCAGTCATTTCTCTTTCATGCACTCTGTCGTACACACACACACACACACACACACACACACACACACACAGTGCTCTGGCTGCCTCCTAGCTGAAGCTGCCAGTGTGGCAGAACCAGTTGCTTTGACAAAGGACACAAGTTCCCCTGGGTGTCAGTAGGACTGAAGCCTTGATGCCCTGAATATACTGGAAGTGTCACTGTTTGCACAAGGCTGTGTGTTTCACTGTCTGTATACTGTACGCAAAGGACCTGTGTGTGGCCTTGTATACTTCTGAGGGCCGGCGAAAGGTGAGAGGAAATACCTTGTTTGTTTGAATTATAGGTGGAGTCACACACTCATTCAAATCCGTACGACCTAAACGGTAACAGGAAACCCTGCATTGAGGCACAGATTAGAACCAACTGGGAATAATCTCAGAGTCGGACATCATGTACTGTACAGTTTAGTGCAGGCAAGATGGACGGCATGAGTCACTTGAGTGAATTAGATCGACTTAATGAAGCTGAAGTGGAGTTGGTGCTCAAACTAAAAAGTGGTAAGTTGAATGTTAAATGTGCCCTGCGGAGGTTTGACTGGTCGCACTGCGGAGCTTTTTAAATTGTAGATCCAGGTTTTGTTTGAATCCATTGATGAAGCATGAGCAGGCAAGGAGCTGTCCAGTGCTGAATCCGTTGATGGAGTAGGAGCAGGCAAGGAGCTGTCCAGTGCTGAAGCAGGAGCAGGCAAGGAGCTGTCCAGTGCTGAATCCATGGATGAAGCAGGAGCAGGCCAGGAGCTGTCCAGTGCTGAATCCATTGATGAAGCATGGATTTATTTTTCTTTGACCTCTAATGGCTGTAGAGGGAGGTGGTCTGGGAGGATGGAGGGATCAAAGCATCAGATTTTTGCATAGTGGTTAATATGTTTTCCACTGATAGTCAGTGTTTCTGTTTTCTTAATCATGATCATAATCACATTCTCAAAGCTATGATTACACAAATAGGTTTCCTTAACCTTGTAGGTTTAACAACCTGAATTCCTTAACTGACCCTTAATAACTTAAATTCTGACAATACAAATTAAAAGTCATGATAAATATTTGTGATCTTCTCAAAACAATACATTCAGTGTCATTTTCTGTCGGCATTGTGGTTTTTTGGAGAGAAAAGTGACCTGATCTGAATATGAAGGGAGGTGTGAGGAGGTGGGTCTGACCCTTGAACCCGGGGACACTGTCTGTGGATGACACTGGAGTTCACTGGTGAATGAGCCTTCAAACCAGAAGCTGCTCACTCGTCTAATCAACAGTCACTAAGGAAAATAGTTGGAAAAAGTTAAATAAACCATGTCTTAAATGTGTCTGAAATCACAGAAGAAATACTTAAGATGCAGTTGAGACAGGATTTAGATTAAATTTTTGTGAATCAGGGTGAACCTGCTGTTTTGCTGTCGTGAAATTATATTTATCTGTTCCACACATTCATAAAAAGCTGAAATAGACACAACAGCCTCTTTCTTTAATCTTATTATTACGTGCTGACATGACCTTCTGGACATTGTCTGATTTTTAGTGGCTGCTGTTCATCCATCCAGATTCTGCAGGATGGACGTGGTGTGCACAGACGATGCTGCTGCTTACTTAAACTGACATTCCTCATGGCTGCAGCACCATATGTGGAGCTGCTCACTTAGCCCATGCATGGCTGGCTTTCATCATTAGCAAAGAATAAAAAAAAATTAAATTAAGGCCTTGCAATTTGCAGCATTTCTCTTCGCCCTCGAGTCAAGATCCAGAGGTTTTCATGTGCTCCGATTTGCACTGGCTGCATAAATGTGGGAAATCTCGAATAGATGAGGCGATGAATCAAAAAGCTGAAGTCACGCCAGGACAGTGTGTTTGAATTAAAATGTAAAATTAAACCGTCAAACCCCAGCAGGGAGCGTCCTGTTGTTGTTATGTGCTATAATTTGCATTCTCATCTCTGAGGGATTCTGTAAGGTAGCACGAACCACTCAGTCGTGAACAATCTGAATGAACCCTGCAGCTTTTTTTTCAACAGCGACATATTTAATTGTCATAAATTTGCTTTTAAAAGTCGTGTTTGTCGTTAGGGCTCTTGAATAGGCAGAGCACTTCAGAAACAGTGAATACTCAATCAATCCTGAATTTTTTTTAATCATTTGAGGGACGTTTGTAAATGATTGCAGTGAAATTTAGGACAGATGCACCAATCAGATGTTGTAAGGCTGGTGATTCATTAAGCGCCACCACCAGGTCATCAGATTTACAATGACATATCTTTAAATCTGCTGACGTTTCATCAGCTACAGGAGCTCACACATCGAACCATTTCTTACTCTTTACTGTCTGATAACGGTGTCACATCCACCCACAGATCCTGCTGTGTGTGCACAGTGCTGTGGTCTGACCAGCCTCGTTTCACAGGCCCTGCACTGGAGTCGTGTGCTCTGCTGGAGGAAGACATGTTCTGAAGTTGGTTGACTCATAATCTTGGCATCGCCACAGGACAAGCAAAGATCTGCAGGCTGCTAGCTCCCCTTGGTGGACAGAGTCGGTACACAGAAATCATCTTCTGTATCTGGTCCACAGTATGTCTCCATCACAATTTATAGATCTCCATAAAGTTATTAATCAGCTCCAGACATTAAAATTAAATAATTTATTATCAGTGCAGTCATTTAATCAACCAAGTGAAATTAAGCAAAACAAAACTGACAAACATCATTAAAATCCACCTGAAATGTCTGTTTATAATGTAAATATTAAGTTCTCTGACATTTTTTCAGTAAGATTTAATAATTACTAATTAATTAATTAATTAAAATTGGCTTAACATAAGTCACAGACGTCCCTGTCATTCCTTCATCCTACATTGTGTATTATTCAAAGTAGATTCGTCTTTAATCCTGTTACTCTGCATTTTGACTTAAGGGCTTTTTCCTTTCTGCTTTTTTTTTTCTTCGAAGCATTATACAGCAGAAACACATTTGCATACTGCAATAAACAAGGAAGTAAAATGGGATTTTTTTTTTTTTTTTTTTTTTTCTTGGCACCAACAAGTCCTCCCGGGAGCTGAGATGGAAAGCACAGCTCATCAGACGTGCAGAGTGCGTGAACTTTAACAACAAAGCAGCTTCGGCTGTAATAAAGTGTGACGTCTCAGTGCTGATGATCACAACCTCAACATGAGCAGAATCTGCAATGTCCACACTGGCAATCCTGTGGGTTTCTAGCAACTCGGTGGATTTTAAAGGTCATTCCTCCATGAGTTTTGAGATTAAGACATTTTCTATTTCTATTGTTGTCCAGGCTGAGCTGCCTCCTCCTCCTCCTCCTCCTCCTCCTCTGTTGTTCTTCCTTCTTTTAATGCTCCTTCTCCTCCAGGTTTTTTATTCTTTCTTTCATTTCCTTCATTTTTCCCTCCAGTTCTTTATTTTGATTGTCCAGGACCTGCTCTTTCTTGTACTATCCCAGGACATTCACCAGCAAAACAACAGTGTAAAAACATCTGTCCCTTGTCAGACATTTCCATCTGGGAAGAACACCACCAGTGTGTCTCCTTATTTTCTGTCTTCATCTGTCTCTACTTCTGTTTACATCGTCATGTTTTCTCTTCTTTGATGATGATTGATGCTCTGTTACTTGTGCTAAATAATAAGTACGATCCTCCATTTACCTGCTTTTGGTTTTCTTACTTCATTGTCGTCTTCATCTTGTAACTACTCCTCTTCCTCTCCTCCTTTCCTTGTTCCTTCTTCTTCTTCTTCTTCTTCTTCTTCCCTCCTCCTTTCCTTGTCCTCCTCCTTCTTTTCTTCTTCTTCGCATTCTCCTTCTTCGCATTCTCCTTCTTCTTCTTCTCCTCCTTCTCCTCCTCCTTCTCATTCTCCTTCTTCTCCTCTCCTCCTTTCTTCATCCTCCTTTTCTTCTTCATCTTCTTCTTCTTCTTCTCCTTCTTCTTCTTCTCCTTCTCTTTCTCCTCCTTCTCCTTTTTCTTCTTCTTCTCCTCCTCCCCCTTCTTCTTCTTCTTCTTCTTCTTCTTCTTCTTCTTCTTCTTCTTCTTCATGGCAGCCACAAACAAATCTGAAAGTGTCTTTTTAAAGCCAGTGGTTGGTTTGTCTGTTCAGG
>OOFC01023280.1:10971-23025 GCA_900323345.1 Pseudochromis fuscus | reverse complement strand
GAGGGTGCAGTGGGTGTGTGCAGCGCGGTGGACAGTAGAGGGGGAATGAAAAAGAAGGAAAAGAGTACAGGAAAGAAAAAGAAAGGGCTGGTGGAGAACACAGAGGAAAATACGGATGTGCCTACAGCTACTACTTCATTACTGATACTACAAGCAGGACAGCAGCATGAGGCAGAAGGGGTCAAGGGACCATTCAATCAATCACTCAATGTGCGATCAATGTGTGTCTTAAAGGAACCAATGGCTGCAAACACCATCAGGTCTGGGTTCTTGCTCTTCTGGCTCTTTGTTGTCTGCCTTCATGAGCTTACATTAAATACAGATTAAATATTGAATATAAATTAAATATTCAGAAGAATCAGTAGCACATACAGTATGAGACAGAAAGCATGAGTGTCCTACAGAGTAAGGTCTGCCTGGTGACAACACTGAATGAAAGCAGAGAAAGTAGCAGGTGAGAGTCAGGACAGTCAGTCCCAGTCAGCTGTGGCCTCCGTCTGAATGCAGCACATCAGGTTTTACTGGAGTAGAGCAGCTTCACTTCTATCAGAGTGCATCACAATGATCAGCAGAGAATGGCTGGAAATCAGCCGGTAGAAACTCTGCTCTCCCCGGTCCCTCCTCCAGCTCGTGGCCTCAGCTACACACCAGCCAGTGATTGTGTTGTTTGTTGGTTCAGGCTGACTCAGTGTCTCCTCCTTTCCTAAGACATCCCAGTGCTGTTTTAGGAATATCCTGTGCTCGCTGGTTCCAGCTAAAAGAATAGGAGCATCCTGTCAGTCTGCCTCCAGATCATGATTAAATCTTAATGTGTTCATGATTGTGTGGAGGACTCAGGGTTCCTGCTTTAGGTCGACTGAACAACAGCAACTGTTGCAGATTACTAGCACCAGGCAGAATGCTGCTATTTTTCCCCCAAAAAAGCATTCGTCAAGTTTATTACAACTTTCTTACATAATTACTTTAAAGACATCTCCTTGTGCTAAAAGAAACTTGAAGAATATAATGAAGAGGATATGTAGAAACAAAACAAAGGCAGGCAGCTGCTGCTGGAGTTGGGAGTGTGAGCTGGCTGTTGCAGCATCCTTTGTCAGGACTGAATGATGGCCCCTCTGTCAGCTCGTCTTTATTCAAAGCAGCAGTGGAGCTGGTGAGATCTGTTAAAGTGCACAAAGAGACACCGGCAGGCCTGCTGTTTAACACACACACAAATCAGCTCAGAGGACGGGAAGTACGTGGGAGAGTGTGTGCTCCCACCGAACACCATCTACACACCTAAGACAAAGCTCCCTCCGGTGTGCACTTCCTGTTTGCTCTACGGGCATCATCACAGCAGCTCCTCACATGACACAAAGTGAGTCTCTAATCCAGTGAGAGTGGGAGCGGGAACAAACAGCCACTGTGGAGAAACACTCCTCAGTCAGTCCCTGCTTCTGTCCCCTGCTAGGAAAAGGACAACATGGGCTGCACAGAGACACTCCCTGCCTCCTAGAGGACATTAGTTCAATTGTGGTGGGAGTGGAGGTGGGGAAGGGGGGGGGATCAGAGTCCCTTTCAGCCTGACTGTGTCACAAGGACCCTTGAACCAAAGCCAAAGGAGGCAAACAAAACCCTCCAACCCTGCCAAGCAGGCCCTGATCAGGACACTGAGCAGGATGACACTCAGCGACTGTTCATCGAGGCTATCTGCACAATACTACACATGTAATCACTTCAAAATGTCTGGAATGTCCTTCTCAGTTTCACACATCCATGGACACAAACTACTTGTTTGAAGGAATCTGAAGAAAGCAGCAGATCAGTGTCTGAAATGTCACTGATGAATAAACTACTGCAAACCCCCGTTCTGCAGCAGATGTCTCCACATAGCACTCACACTCAGTCACTATTGTTGACATACCATCATTTCACATATTATTTTCAATTGCTGACAAGTTCACGTCAACAAACCTCCCACTTCCTGCTGCTTTTCACATTAAAAGCCTTCCAGAAATGCTTTAGTTCACCTTCAATGTGCAGTCTGTATCTGTCCGGTGTTAAATTGTGCTCACAACCACTTCACCATGATTGTGACAACTGAGAACAGAGCAGTGGTGAGTCTAACACGACTGTTGTTGCAATGGCAGAACCAGCTCAGAAAAAACACACTTAATGCACAATTTATCACCACTATCATACTTCACACGACTAGAGGTGTAGAAACTTACATAGAAGATGTGCATCAGCCGTGGCACAACAAAATCAAGTGGCAGACTAAAACAAAACAACACAAACACAAAGTTACAGCCCAGGTTTGGCTGAACAATAAAGTTTTCAATGTTACTTTTCTATGTTGGGAGATATGGAGGAGATATGGAGGAGATATGGAGGCAGAGATTAGCAGCTGGTGGCAAAACAACATCTGGACACATTTTACAATTCATGAACTTACTGGGGAGCAGAAACTGGATGAGATTCATGGTTTATGTTAAATCACAAACATGAAATGCTCTGGCAATACAACAAATGTGAAGGTCCAGGTCAGCTGTTATGTCTGCGTTGACCTCTGCAAACATAAAGTGACCTACGAATTCAGGAGGTAAGGTCAATTCTGCCTTCTACAGTTAAGTTGAGTTTAATTAAACATTTAAACCTCTATAAATCAACTAGTTTGATCACATTCATCTGCCAATACACACATGTATATATACTGATCCAAGCCGTTCAGTAAAACTAAAATGTAGCATGTACAGCACTGCTGATGCTCCAGGCAGCTACACAGTCCACAGGGCAGCAGGCATCTGGAGTGGGTCCAGCCAGTCCCACTGTCAAGGTTGACATCTATGCAAACAACTGGTCACACATACTGAAACTCAGGGTTGGAGGGTCGCCTCATCTTTTTGCTGAATACAGTATACAGTCACCAGCCCCTGCAGCAGCTCATGTATAACCCGCACACTGAGTTTGGATAAGGACTGAGGCTTACTCAGGAGAAAGAGCAGAGGATTAGGATTTATGTAAAGAGAAAAAAACATACATACAGTATTGAGGAAAACATTTGCAGTGCAGTGTTGCATAATGTTGAAGAGAGACAGAGGCTTTTCAGGTTCAAAATCTGTGTGGGTGATTCAAAGCTGATCACTGTTAAAGCATACAGCATAATAGGACATGGACTGAGTGTGTAAGAGTACTGAAACATGCTCCAAATCCACTCTCCAAGCAAATTAAACTGAATATTATTAGCAGGGAACCTGCCTACAGCAAGCACCATCTCCCACATGGAGATCAGATGCTTACATGTAATATCTTAGAAAGCATTATGTAAAGAAAAGTCCACAAACTCTCCTGAGAATCTGGGCTGTTGCTGCACTAAAGCTGCAGTAAATCGGCCTGTTGACAAGTAACACTGTGAACACACAAACTGGTTATAGTGGAAGAGTCGATGCTCTCTGCTGAGAGAAGTGTTCCCTCTTCCTCTTCTTCTTCTGTTGTCTGTGATTCAGCACACTGTCAATGTGTGCATGCAGAAAGACATGACTTTAAACTTTCTTCAAAAACAGTCAGTCATCTTCTACACCTGCTTCTCCACACTTGGGTCACAGGGGTCTGCTGGAGCCTATCCCAGCTGTCATCGGGCAGGAGGCGGGACACCCTGGACAGGTTGTCAGCCTATCAGAGGCTAACACAGACACAAACAACCACTCACTCTCACTCACACCTATGGTCAATTTAGCTTGATCAATTCATGTAACAAGCATGTGTTTGGACTGTGGCAGGAAACCGGAGTACCCAGGGAGCACAGGGAGGACATGCAAACTCCACACAGAAAGCTGAGATTCGAACCCCGAACCTTCTTGCTGTGAGGCACAAGTGCTAACCACTGCACCACTGTGCCGCCCTCTTTAAAAACAATAAAAAGTTCAAATAAAACCAGCAGGATACTTCTAGCAAGCACCCCTCCAATGTCATGATGAGACACCTACATGGATATTGACCTAAACATCTGCAGACTGCATGACACAGCCTGAAGACTGAGGCGCTGACCAATGATCCATGATGCGTACAGCACAGTGAAGTGAAAGATTGACAGCCCATGCTGTCCTCTTGGTGCCTCCCACTGATTGGTCCACAGTTGTTGTTTATTTTCTTTTTTTAAGCTTTTCGTTGAAACTCTTCAACTCAAAGACCAAGCTGTCACAACAACTCATCTTCACAAACACACAGTGACTTACATGTCTGGCCTCCCTGCGCAGCCCTTCGGTGTTCCTCAGCCAGCAGCGGCTCAGCTCGCTCAGCTCCAAGATGGGCTGCACCTTCAGCCTCACCGTGTCTCCCGACTGACGGATCATCTCCACTATCTCATCCCGGCTCTTGTTCTCCACGTTCCGTCCATTTATCTCCACCAGCCTGTCCCCAGGCACCAGGCCCAGAGCCAGGTCCTTAGTACCAGCTCCAGGCTCAGCAAAATGGACCACGCGTCTGTACACTCCTCCATCAGGGCTGCGGTCCAGCATGGTAGTGCGACGCAAAGAAAATCCAAAGTCGCCAGTGTTGCGGCGTTGGAGCTCCAGCTCCCGTGTTTCTGGTGCAGTGGGTGCAACCACAGCTGGCAGCTGCAGCTGTGCAGGGAAGGTCTTGTCCACCAGTTCAGAGACACAGACCTTCTTGGCGGCTGGTGCTTCAGGCTGGTGCATGAGGCTGTGCTTGCGGAGCATACTAAAAACTTTGCTCTCCACCTGTGGGGATGGGGCAGCAGAGTTCTGGCCTGAGGGGGTGGAGCCCTCTGAAGGGCTCTCCTCTTTGCTCCTCTGGGAGAAGGAGAAGCGTTTCATCATCTGACCCACCTGTGAGGAGTTCTGCTTGGCGAGCGAACCAAAGTGAGCCACACGATCACGCACTGAGCTGCGGTGCCCATCCTGTCCTCCTCCGCCGTCACCCTTCAGGTCATCAGTGGAGCTGGCGGCGCTTAGCTGGTCATCCAGGACCATGCTGCTCCGATTGCTCAAGCCGTCTGATTCAATGTCAGTGAGGGTGAGCTCATTGCTGCTGGCCACTTTGATGGGAATGGGGTTGGAGATCTCCAGTTTGTTCTTGGACTCACGCTTGGCCTCCCGCTTCAGGTTGAAGAAACCGCGGCGCATGCTCATCTCCTCCAGGCTGCGCAGCTCTGCTGCAGACATCCTTTCCTTTTTATCCTTCTTCTCCTTCCTGCTCCCATCCCTCTCCTTATCCTTTTTCATCAGATTAAACATGGTGACAAACTAAACGTGGCTCTACCGCTTCCTACACAGGTCAGTCAGGTGTGTTTGTTGTGAACAGCAGGGACGAGTCCCCTGGAGGAGACAGAAACAACAAACTGTGTCAAACTCAGAAAATACTAAGCAATCAACGAAAACTTTCATATGACACAATAACAACAGCTCATAACATACTGCCAATCAAACACTGTCATACTGTTCATGTGATGATGTTCATATATCATGAGAATACATGAACCATACCCTGGATGACCATTCTCAAATCCCTGATCCGGAGACAATTAATCAATTAATCAGTCCAAATATAAAATTCAGCATCAATAATTTGAATAATGCAGTGCAAGCTATTCATTCATTTATTTATTTAAATCACTGTATAACTAACTGTATATTGTATGATCAACATGTGTTTCTCTAGAGAAAGTGGTAATGGAAAGTTTGTTTTGGCTAATCTACTGAATTAAAGACCTCGCAAATAAAAATCATTCTGGGTACATTACGTAAGACATCACAACAAAACGCACTTCATTGATTTACAACTCTGGAAAAGTGATTTGTTGAAAGTAGTCAAATTTATATTGTCTTGTTTTACATATTATTATTGCATGCATTGCTCTACCAGGCAAAACTAGGCAAACATTTAGTTTCAGCATCTTTATGCAATTGGCATCAACATTGACTGACTGTTTCCAGTAAAACCAGACAGTACTCACAGGACTTTTTGTAACTGTTTAACTACTTTCTACACTTACTGTGTATGTGTAGGTCAAATCTAGTTTCATCACTGTAAAAAAAAAAAAAGAAAAAAAAAAGTCTCCTGACAGAAGTTAAATTGCTCGTTTCCCACCAGCCTCTAGTTATTGTATATATTGTGGAATTTTTTTTGTTTTAAGACAATGAATCAGCATCATGAACTCCACATGCACCAAGACACATGTGGAAGTTGGCCTTGTAAAAAAATAATAATAATAGACCTACATCACTGAAGACCTCCAACACTGTTTCATTACAGAGGCCTGCTGGAGGAGCCTGGAGAGACCAAAAGGCATTCCTGACTTCAACTTTTAACTGGGTCTCTCCAAACCCTCAAAAATCCGGGTGAGACTGTTCTTGCCACAAACCGACACAGGCAGATCCACATGATCCAGCCTGGTTCTGATTATCTGCTGGGTGACACACACACACACACACACACAGACTCCAGCTCTCTAACAAACAGCTCACTGTAGCTGAGTGAAGGTGATGTTGGCAGGGGTCTCTCCAGAAAGGATTACACTGAAGCTACAAATGTCATTCAGCTGAAATGATGGTGTGTGTGGCTGCATGAGGTCTGAGCTGTCATGTCAGTGTCTCACTCATGCTCACACATCATTAAATCACAGAATAACACTGTCATTTATGGAGCACCTTAAACATTGTTGCCCAGTAGGTCATCTACCAAACCATCTTAAAACACCACACCACAGAGTCCCAGTCACACAGTCCCGTCTTTAACTGGAAGCAGAGCCGAGATGAAACTCCATCTCTGGGTTCAGAGGACGTTACAACGCTACGGGGCTCAACGGTGTCAAAGGATTTAACTTATCTTCTGATTATCTAGGCGCATGCTCCTGTTAAAACGACACCAACACCTGCACACTAACGCACACAAAGCCGCGGTGGTCAGCCCCAGTCTGCATTCAATGAGAAGTTAGTGGACAAAAAGCATGACAGGGCTAAAATAGGTGTAGCTTCTCGGCTACATTAGCTAGCTGAGCTACTGTTTGGTAGGTGGGGAACGTTACCTAATGACACATATTTCACTTTTTATTCCACTCCCGATGAAAAAGCATCAAAAGCACAAGCCCACAGCAATTTACTGAGCTTTACGTTTCTGCGCTTTTAACTTTCCAGTCAGCAATCTAGCTAGCTAACTAGCCTAATTGGCTCAAGTCACAGCCTTTAGTTGTTTGCCCTCATTTTTGGTGAAGCAGATCCTGGAGCAACACACTGGGATCCTGTGAAAATGATCCACACTGACTGGCTGTCCGCCTCAGCACGGCTGCCTTCAAAACTACCCGTTCCGCTACAAGCACACATGTTATCACAGGAACAAATACTCACTGTTTTCCAGTACAGCGAACGGAGCACCGCTGGTGCCTGGTTAATTGGTGCAGCTCGGCTGGTTGGGAACAGAAGCCGCAGACTGGCTTGTAGCTAACGCTGTGGTAGCAGGCGGCTCCCCGTCCACCTCTCAGGCAGCAGTACGGCAGCGGACAGGCAGTCAATCAGCGACCTCTGCTGGTCGTCCACAGGAGCTACAACCCGGCTGCTGCATCATGGTGACAGTGTCTTCATGGCTACTCTGGGTGAATCTCTGTGAAACTATACTTCAGTCTGTAAATACTCAGATTTGTACATATGTGCAACATTGTGTACATTTGTACCAGGAGTTTGATTTGTGACAGTGTAAAATACACTAGTACACAAACCTATAAATGTGATCCAGACCTGTGCACATGTATTGTCCTTCAAGACACAGAACAGCTTCCCAGGCAGCCAGAAACCAAGTACTCTTGAGCTGAAGTTATTAATTGATGAGACAGCTGACTGACGATATACTCAGTCAGCCAACCATTTTGGTCATAGATCAATCATTTATGAGCAAAAGTGTTAGATGAATCTATAACAAACCAACTACATTGAGCCACATTATTACATTCTTCACCTGCAAGGTCACCTCTTTACTCTTTCTATTGACAGAAAATAGTTGTGTGACCTCTGTATTAAAAATGAGAACTACAGTGCCCATTATGCATTATGTCTCTGTGGAGGTTTGCACAATTTTAGTATCTATGATTGTTAATAGTGCTACACAAGACTCAGAGTCAGCATCAGGGCTTTTTTATATCAGCCATCAGGAAACCTGTTATTTACTCGTGTGCTTTTCCTACTGTGACTTGACAAAATTCAAAAGTCATCAGACCAAAAGGTGTGTTATCTCACCTCAGTGAGGGAAGAGCCTCAGATTCACACAAAGGGGGAAACTTGACTCCACTCTACCTCTAAAAAAACAACAACCTGTTGCCAAGGAGTTCAAGCACCATAACAACACATCTCACATAACACACACCAGACACACACACACACACCACACACATATGTGGCATACTGTTCTGAGACATCGACATACGAAAACACACAAATGGTGAGTAGCTAAACTCAACCAAAATAATTGTCATTGTGTAATCTGGAGTGTATAAACAATTGGTTTACTTAATAGGTAGCTAAAAAAAGTCAATGCAGTGTCATTGTATTTATTTATGAAACCGTGCTGTAATGCTTCGTTGCTGTCTGTGAGTAATATGAGTATGTAATTTTGGACTGAATATGCTAATATGTCTATGTCTATGTATGTCTTCGAATATGGCTGTTTTGTGTCAGTAAATGACCAAGCTGCAGAAGAAGTGTGTACTTACAGATTAGTCTGATTACATGCTAGTACTACCAGCTACTTATTAAGGTAGGATGCCGTGTGCACTGTGGCTGTGTTAGTCTTCAACACAGAGGTTTGGGGGTTGATGAGTATATTTCCTCAAAAGGAAAACTATGTATTTATTGTATAATACTAGTAAACTTCATTAGATTTTCAAATCAGTTCAAGGTCAAGGCCTCGTGATGTAAAGTGCCTCCTGGCCAATCACTCACTCAGGGATCAGTGTGTGATGACAGTCTGTTTCACCTCCACACTAAAAGGTATCATGTAAACTTATTTATAAGCAGGTTGTCTTTGGGCTGTGTTTCTTGACTTTTTGTGGCAGCTCTGTGTTCATAGATATAATCTGCTGAGATAGTCAGATGTTACCTATATTGTCAGACTGATGGTCAACCCTCCAAAATACCAGTGTACTTTGTTTTCACTGACATATCAAGATGTTTAATGGGCTGTTAAATCCTTCAGTTCATAACTGACAAACATTTATATAAACAACAGTGTATTCACATACTCTTTGTTTGACACCTTGAACAGGTCGACCGACCTCATATCCCATATCCAGCAAATTCAGGACCCCTGCCTCAGGTACCAGTGTACTATGTCGGCATGCAGCCGGGTCATAATGCAGTGTTTCCAGCTCCAATGAACCACGGAGCACCTCCACCATACACACTGTCTCCTGGTCCTACATTGATGCCCACCCCTGACAGACCTTCAGGCTGCCCACCTGGACTAGAGTACCTGACTCAGATCGACCAGATCCTGGTCCACCAGAGAGTCGATGTGGCTGAAATGATTATTGGCTGGGAGATGAGCAACGTCTACACAGTAAAAAACAGCATGGGACAGCAGGTGTTTGTGGCTACAGAGGAAAATGACATCTTCACCATGCAGGCGTGTGGCCCTGCTCGACCTTTCACAATTCACCTCCATGATAATACGGGACAGGAAGCCTTGACCCTAACCCGTCCCCTACGGTGTGGTTCATGCTGCTTCCCCTGCTGTCTCCAGGAGCTGGAGGTGCAGAGCCCTCCTGGAAACCCCATAGGCTACGTGGAGCAGAACTGGCACCCTTTTCTGCCCAAGTTTACCATCCTCAATGAAATGAGGAACCCACAGCTGAAGATCAAGGGGCCGTGCTGTGACTGTAGGTGCATGTCTGATGTGGTCTTCGAGGTGACGTCTCTGGATGAGTCAGCGGTGGTGGGGCAGATCAGTAAGCAGTGGGGCGGCTTCATGCAGGAAGGCTTCACAGATGCAGATAACTTTGGGATCTCTTTTCCAATGGACCTGGATGTGAAGATAAAGGCTGTGATGGTTGGAGCCTGTTTCCTTATTGATTTCATGTTTTTTGAGAGTAACCCACACCACAATCAATAATCAATAATCTTTTTTTTTTTTTACATTGAAAAAGACTTTTTATTTCAGGTGATTGACAACATTAAACATTTGAGTTTTTCTGCTCTCTCCAGGAAGCAGTGACACCTCCTGAGACCCTGCGTCCAGATACGTGGACATTACATTTTAGATTTTCTGCAGTGTATACTTCATGTTTCTTAACAAAAAAGAGTCGTCCTCATTTGTGGACACTGTATCTAATCCTATCATCTTTGTTCATGGACACACCTATTCTTCCTTCTACTGGTAGCAAAAGCACAACACATCAATTCATGTATTATTACTACTACTATTACTACTCTCTGTTCAAAGATGATGCTTTAGACTTATCAGGACCCAATAATCCCAAAAAGCTAGGAGAAATTAAAAATGCATGACAAACAAAAGCTGGGGTCTCAGGAGGCTGCAGCACGTTGTACACACCCTGGTGTTACCTTCAATCTCTCACATTCACTGATGATGAGATGAGATTATGAGATGACTTGCTTCAGAATATAAGCATGCAACAAAAACAAGGACAAAGATATAAAATTGTTTTTTATTATTATACTCAGGCCTAACCTAATCCATTAGTTTGGTCATTATAGTGTCATAATGAGATCATTACTTTCCTTTCTATAGACTGGTTACCATCCCTCAGATGTAACAAAAGTGTCAGATTTATATGTTGGTTAGTCCTTTACAACTTTAGTAACAATGTTGACAGTAACCTGCCAGTGAAACACTGTATAGTCATAGATTTTATTATCACATGTCCAGTTTGTTGTTGTCCATTTCTTCCTCGTCAACCCATCCATCCATCCATCCATTTTCTATACCTGCTTATTCCTCACTAGGGTCACAGGGGTCTGCTGGAGCCTATCCCAGCTGTCATCGGGCAGGAGGCGGGGTACACCCTGGATAGGTTGCCAGCCTCCTCGTCAACCCATTCATCAGAAAGTCTTGCTGGATATATTCCCCTCTGAGCTGTTTTATCATGACTTTACACAAGCCTCATCCACAAACTTTTGTCCATCATCCAAGATGATTTGTTTTTTCAGTGATGTTAACAATAATGACCAGATGATGCCATCAGCCACAACTTTACTATTTTGTGATTTGATGAGTCCGATAAATAGTTTTGTCTACCAGAATGCAAAGATACAACAGTACTACAAGGAACTTATCACATGAAAGATGCAACCAGGACTTTGTGGAGACCATCACAAAGGAAAGTGCTTGATGTAAACAGGGGCACATGGATCAAGATGTAAGACACAAACACAAAGGATGTTGAATGCAATCTGAGAACAAACATCATCGAACATAATTATTAAAAAAAGAGTTTGGCATTAATCACAATTTTTATTGTAACCATCATTTGTTGCAGACAGAATCAGCTGATGGACCTGGACAATAATGTTGGTGGTCAGTTTAAACGGAGGCTGTAAACAAACAACACAACCAGAAAACACTGCTGCAGATCTGCTCTGTACAGGGAATAAACACAACAACAAATACACAACTATCATGTAAATTAGCTGTGTATTAGTAGGGAAAACTATATTAAATATCAACAGATCTATATTGATGTGTGGAATATTTCTTTTTCTTCCTGTGTTTTTATCTCTAAACACGTGTTGTCTATAGTGAGCACCAAAGCAATCAGCTGATCAGCCTAAAATCAGACCCAATGTATGTGGCGACTATTCCAAAAGGTTTCCCATGATAAAGGTTTAACTAAGGCCTAACTATAGCCCACTCATTCATCAGACATCTTACAACAAACCAACAGCATTTCTTAAAAAAAAAAAAAAAAACTAGAAAAGCACTCTGAGAGCACAGACCTCCGCCAAGCACTGTTAAGGCCAATTGATACTTTCCGCGTCCGCATGTGCGCGTTGGTGTGCAAGGGTCAGCGTCACGTAAATCTCATCATCGAAGACGTCAGCAAGCGCTCGAGCG
>OOFC01023280.1:0-10951 GCA_900323345.1 Pseudochromis fuscus | reverse complement strand
CGGATCACCCTCAAAATGAAATCAGTTCTTCCTTTTCCCACTTCCAACATATCCTGAAAATTTCATCAAAATCCGTCCATAAGTTTTTGAGTTATCTTGAACACAGGCAAACAGATAAACAGATAAACGCTGACAAAAACATAACCTCCTTGGCGGAGGTAATAAGCAGCTGCATGCCAATAGGAGCACAATGGCCAAACGGGCACAAGGGGGAGGTGTTTGTTCATCTAAAGCTGCTCACGCTGCACATGTATGGACACAACAATCAGTCAGCACATAACTAAACTCAAAACAACTACACAACCATGTGAGTTCTGAGCTTCAGAAGCATCTCTGCTCTTAAACACAGTAGTGTGTAAGATTAACTCTGAGTCTGTGAGAGAGACGAGTATAGATCATTCTAGAAAACATGAATATTTGTTAAGCATCGTGTTATGACTGATGGCCAATATTGCACATATAGTACTGAACAGTTTATGGACTTTAATAAACTTCTGGACCAGAACCCTACACAGTGAGGCTCTCTGTGGAGCAGCAGCAGGAGTATAACTCAGGAAAGGTTCTGAGGTGAAACATAACGCCACACTTCAAGTCTATAACACATTGCAAACAGAAACCTATGCATGATGAAGATAAACATGCATAACAGAACATATCAACACACAAAACACTGCAAACACACAAAACAGCTTCAACATACCACAGCAGTGCCTAGAAGAACTGTAATGATCTCGATTTTTACCTGCATCTTCACCTGATGAGGAACTACTTCATTACAATAATATGACAGGAAGGGGCAGCATCTGTGTGGAAATGTCTTACCACCTCCCACATGAGAGGTCAGGGGGCACTGCCTATGCAGAAAAACAACTGTCCATCAATATCAGCAAGCCTGTGAGTAGCTGTTGAAATGCTAATACCAGCAGCAGGTAGAAGTGCAGGTGAGTGGTGCAGCAGCAGGACATGAGGCCTGACAGTTGAACACACAGCAGTGAATAAAACGGGATGAGGCATGTTTCAGAGGCCCAGGAAACAGAATCCAAACCAACAGAAGAAAAACCAGGAAGGAAAACTAGAAGAAGAGGAGTGATGGAGGATGGAGGCGGGGGATGATAACAGGGAATATAAGCCACAAAACGCAGACAACCTGACAAATGATAAATCAAAGACACTGACTTAATACACAAAGGAAGGCAAGTTAATATAAAGCAATTGGGGGAAAATCTTTCAAAATAAAACAGGAAACCAAACTCCAAATGCAGAGTCCTGACTGTCAGGTGTGTGTTGTGGTGAGGGGAGCATGTCCATTGAGTTAGATGTTACTTGAAGAATTAAAACCAAATGTTGAGGACATGCACTCTTGGTCCCAGAGGATGGGTCCTGTAACTGTAGTGATCCCCTGCCCCACCATCAGGTCATCTAGGCCACTGCAGCTTTCAACATGTGTTGTCACAGGGTTTCTGAGAGTCAGTTGTAGTTTTCAGTCTCTGTCCAGATGAGCTGAGGTGGTTTTGCCATAGCATTCACACACAGAGTCATGTTAACTTCACAGTTGTTTTGTCAACTCTGGTGATCACTTAACTCTTCTGTTATCCCCAAATTAACTCCCATCTTTTAACCTTGGTGTCAATTTGACCCAGCACTTTCTACCTTCAGAAAATTATTATCAGAATTGTCATCAGAGTTTAGGTTCAGGTACTTTGTTGGTACATAAATATTCCTTTAAACAAAACATACGTCCCCATCCCACTCACTCCATCATACATCCAGAAGCAGTTGTAATTCACAACTAGCACATCTCCCTCAGGCTCCATGAGGCGGATTATAAGTACAATCTTATCTCTTATGGTAGTTATAGCACATCATAAGGCATTTGCTGATTATGTCCCTGGCATGTGTAAAATGTTATCTACAGTAATTTTACAAACAAATATTCATTCATTCATTCATCTTCTACAACCACTTATCCAACTGGGTCATGGGGGTCTGCTGGATGCTGCTTCAGCTGGCAACAGGCGAGAGGCGGGGTCCACCCTGGACCGGTCACCAGCTTATCACAGGGCTAACATGACAGCCACCCACACCCACACCCACTCACACTCACACATGGTCAATTCAGACTAATCAATTAACCCAACCAGCAGGTCTTTGGACTGTGGGAGGAAATCGGAGGGCCCAGAGAAAACCCACCATGCAAACTCCACACAGAAAGGTCCGAGTCCAGATTCAAACCCAGAACCTTGTTGCTGTGAGGCGACAGTGCTGACCACTGCACCACTGCACCGGCCAGAAACAATTATATTAACAAAAATATTCTTTTTATCTGACCAGGGTCTCACAAGAAATAATTCATCAGCACATGTTGTCACTTTTTTTTATTTTCAGCATTTTGCAAAACATTAACAAATACACTGTTAAGGGATAAATTGTTTCCTACTTAGGACATTTTTAACTTCATTAGCAATCTGATGATCAGAGATATCCAGTAGTAAGTTACTGTGGGCTGTATTTATGTGTCTGCTCAATTCAACTGTGTTGAATTTCATCTATAAACGTGAACTTACTGGAGATGATTGTTGTTGGATTTCCCCTTTAAACACCAGAGTGATCAGGAAATGTATAAAAGTCAGAATGATTATTTGCTGTGATTATTTGTACAATACCCAGTACATAACTGATGTAATTAATTGGCATGCATTATTATTTGTTAAATGTAATAATAAGTGTACACTGTGGTGGTTGGGGTCAGGGAAACCATGCTGCTTCCATGTAAAATGTCATGACCTTTACACAACCACAGAGGTCAAACTGACGTCACCGTCGATCTCCAGGGAGGTGATACTCTGAAGGGGAGTAAAACGGTGCCTGTAGGTGTGTGTCTGCATCCCATTGACTACGATTTGGAAGGACTGACCCTCACAGGTGATGGTCAGCTGAAAGGAAAAAGGTTGTTTTGCAGTGAATCAAATGGAGACTGTTACTGCACAGAGACATTAATAAAAAGGCCACAGCAGAAGCAGCACTGATGCTTTGTGATGTGTTGTAGTAATGGAAGTGATTGAACACACACACACACACACACACACACACACACACACACACACACAGGTCAGTGCAGTGTGTGCAGGCGTACCGTGAAAGGCTGCCCCCGGCGGAAAGGCATTCCTCCACCACGCTCCTCCGACCCCCACTGGTTATGCTGCTTGCTGTTTCGAACCACAATGTTCTCACTGAATCGTGGGTTGTAGTGCAGAGCGATGCCAGAGTGATGGCTAAGATTCACACTGAACCTGAGAGGAAACACAACATAACATGAAGTACACCTCCAAACAATGACATCACAGCTGTCACTCAGCCAATCCAAACAGCAGATTGATGACTTAAGACTGAAGAAGCTGTTGAAAGTCTAAGAAAACTTTACACATGATGATATTCCAAGTCAGGCTGTGCATGACAGACTGCACTTTATCTTTACCAGCCTGGAGAAACATGTGAGGTAGACAGTAACTCATTGAGGATCCACTGGTCAAAGTGTGTTAACCTTTGCACACTTCCATTTTAACCATTGTTTTACATTCCCAATAAGCTGCTGTGTAAATGAAGTATGTCAAATTTAGGGGCCTCTGTTAGAAAAATATAGTTACTGATAATATATTCTGCCATTAGTAATATCATTGGTGCATAATCATGTGAAATATCAAATGGCTGGTTTCTGCTACTTTAGAATGAGCCCTTTATAACTGCATAGGGCCATGACATCATGTTTCTGCAGTGAACTAATCAAACCCAGTGATGTGATTGGAGGTACTGGCACCTGACAGTCACTGAAAGTTCTCATACACACTTGGATGGGGGAGTGGTTTAGCACATGAGGCTAAATCTTACCAACTCTTCTTTTAAGAAACTATGGATGAATAATCAATGAAACAACGTGGGATGTTTGTTTTGGACCGACCCTTTACTTAGATATACCGTGGCCTACTAAACTGAGACATGTTAGTGGGAGCACTACCATAGTATAAAGTGTATGTCTTTATGTATGTCTAGGTATAAATCTGACGCACAAAATGTAACCCATATTCCCAAACCCCATCCACATGTGTAGAAACTGTACTGAGACTGTCCTGTGAGTTACACTTCATCACAAACCTGCAGCAATGTGATGAAAGCTAAGTCTTGGTTTGATAAGTAGGGAGCGTTCAACCTCTCCACAACTTCAAACAGCCCCTAGGTCGACCACACACTGCATGTTTTTGGATTACTTCTTTCTCTAGGCCACATCTTCATCTGTGGTGTAGCATCAGACTTTCAAAATAAAAGTTAAGAAACTATCAATGCTTGTTTTGAACATGAAGATTTTGGAGAAGAAACCATTCCACAGAAAACATCATACAATCCATATCTATATGTCCCCTACAAGTATATCTGATTATTATTTGATATTATATTTTCCTAACTCAACATATCAACATATGGAACTGCAACCAAGCAGAAGTTCAATCATTCATGTAATGTGATGATCAGTATGAGGAAACTACAGGTTGATATTAACAGTGATGCCGCGTTCACACTGAACACCGCACAACTTTCCACCTACTCAAAATGTGTATAATGTGATTGTCACTCAAGTTAAAACGTTTACAACTCACATGATGCAAATTCACATCTACTCAGGTCTTTACATTCACTTATTATGTAATCACATCACGAGAGAAATTCGTGCTGTGTCCAGTGTAACATGGTGTAAGTGATCAGTGCTTAAATGCAGAAACTGAAACTTTGGCAAGAAGACTTCCTCAGAGTATAAAACCAAGTTCCTGAAACCAGAGCAATGATTCACTGTGCAACTTCCCACTATTTGGTGCAGTTCAAAGTTTTACACTTCTGTGTTTCTTCATTGTTTCTACACCGAGTAACAGTGCTAAAGGTGTGTGCACTCTCATATTGAACCAGCATCCAGGAACCACAGAATAAACTGCACTGTTTCAGGTCTTCAACAACCTAGATACAGCCTGGGCCTAAACACATAGTCCAACTGTTGAAAACAGGATTAATTATTTTGCTTCTAGAGTTAGTTTTATTGTATTCCATATTTTTGTCAACCCCTCTACGTACACAATCCCCAGATGAAGGGTGTAAATGTATGTTACTACACTAAGCCTGTTGCTAAAGATTTCCAGGAACAACTGATGTTAAAATCCAACCTTGTGGCACTGGGTGGCACGGTTCCCTGGATGGTGATGGTCCTGCCAGGTTTGAATCCACCACTGATGGTGTTCCTGTATGGAACAGCCTGTACACAGAGGAGATAGGAAAAGTAATCATATAAATACACTCCTAAACCCTTCCTGTTCAAATGTTCCTACCAACATTCACAGACCAAATACATTCAACGCATCCTGCATGAAAGCGCTGTATAAATGTACTTCATTTACCATTTCACTGACTGGAGTCATACGTCCCAAAGCACTTTACACGGCAACTCATTCATCCATTCACACACCAATGGCTACCAAGCTGCCATGCAAGGCGCTAGCCACCATTGGGAGCAACTTAGGGTTCAGTTCACTTCAACATGTGGACAGGAGGAGCCGGGGATTGAACCCATCACTTTATGATTCACAGGCTCTACTACCTGAGCCACATCTACCCAGTGCCCAGTGGCACAGTTTCCCTTTCAAAGAGCTAATCCACCACAGCTGCTCTGACATCAACACACTGCAAAATAAACTTTTCATGTGAACAACTGACTGTGACCGTCTATTGGTGGTGTAGCGGTACATGAATTCTTTCTGACCCATTTAGTTTTTAACCTTAGGTTCAGTAATCAATGTTCTCTGTCATGTACACCAGTGGTCCCCAACCACCGGGCCAGGCCCGGTACCAGTCTGTGAGGCATTTGTTACCGGGCCACACAGAAAAAACAAATAATTTATATAATTTCCATTGTATTGATCATAAGAGTCTGAAAGACGTTTTATTTTGAAAATCAACCGGATTCTCTCCGACTTACTTTTTTTTGGTGTCTCTTGACACGTCAATAAGCTTGTCTCGGTCATGTGATCGTATATGTTAGAAGTCCGCAAACTAGTAAAAAAAATGAGTAAAAAACAAACGTATTTGGAGAGCTTCTTTGCAAAGGGGAAACATATGTTTTTATATGTCGGTTGTGTTATTATATTTTTGCTGTATTTATCTGCCACACCTTGAAGACTGGTCTGTGAAAATAATGCTGACATTAAACCGGTCTGTGGAGCTAAAAAGGTTGGGGACCACTGATGTACACCAATTACTCAGAGGTCTATACAATCCCAGAACGAACACTTCAGAAGGCGACTTCCTCAGTTCCAGGTGTTTTTCAGATACTGTTTTAATTTTTTTAATCTTTCTTAAATGCAACCATGCATGTAATATGTAGTCTAGAAAACTGGAAAATTGGCCAACTGATTTATGAGGGTTTATGAACCAATACTATGATATCACTTTTGGTATAATAGGACTCTGCTGTAACTTCTGTATTACCCCTTTTCCACCAAGAAGAACCAGGTGCTAGTTCGGTGCTGGTCCTAGAGCTGCTGCTTAGTTGGTTCAAATGTTGTCCTTCCTACGAACCAGTTTGCTTGGGGGTACCCAGATAGCTTAGTGTGCTGAGCAGGCAACCCACAAGCTGAGGACATAGTCCCAAAATGCAACGGCCTGGGTTTGAATCCAGCCCATAGCCATCTGCAGCATGTCAATCCCCTGCTGTTTCCCCTGTATCCTGATTTCACTACTGCACTACAGTACTCGTTAGCTGTTGGATTAAAAATGGCGGTTCTGTGTTTACACCGTCGCTTGTTGGTCACGATAACCCCGCCCCCAGCCCCATATGTAGTCAGTGCTTAGGTCTGGCCCAGCAAAGACTTGGTGCCTGCTAAGCAGCAGTTTGTAGCACCTGGAGCTGGTGCTGATGTGGTGGAAACACAAAGAACTGGAGCTAAGTCAGGCCCTGGCTCTGAACTAGCACTGGAACCAGCTCGGTCGTAAAAGGGTAATTGTAGATTTTAAATTCAAAAACTTATCTGGCCAACAAACCAACCAGGAGTACTGGCATGTCTACATTTATGTAGGAAATATCATTCTAACATTTAGTCACAACAGACTGGATAGTAATGTTTTGTCACCAGATCAATGTAAAATGTAGGAAGAACTAACTCTGCCATGTCTGATACTCACAGGCATGGCAGAAGGGAATCCTGGCTGTGATGGGAATCCTGGGTGGGTTGGGAATCCAGGGTGGGATGGGAATGCAGGTTGTGGAGGAAAAGCTGGACAAGAAGGGAAGGCACCTTGGCCGGGAAATGCAGGCTGACCTGGAAAGGCTGTCTGTGAGGGGAATAAAACACAAAAGGAAAGCACTTTATTCTCATTCCCCTTCCTGTTACACTGTTATATATACCCTGCATCTTGATCTATTTGTCAGATTTAGGATTATCTGTAACAGCAGCACTACCATACAGTGCATGTTTATTTTTCTTTGTATGATTTGTGGTAGCATCCTCACCACAGGGTCCTGGAAGGCAATGGAGGAAATCTCCACTTTCCCAGCTACTGAGATGGTGTCCACCTGCTGAAACGGGAGACGATGTCTGTACTCCATGAAGTGGCTGCCGTTGACATTCAGCTGGAGACAGCAAATATGGAATTACACAGGCATCTTGTTGTTGCACAAGAATCATGTATTATAGAAAAATGTACCAAAAAAGAACATAAAAAAAACAACCAAGGGTACTTCAGATTTAACTGTCATGCAGGCAAAAGAAGAAAAGCATATCTAGAATAGTGTCACTGTTACCAAACTAAGTAGTGTGGTGAGTTTATCAGATACCACACAGACCTGGTAGCAGTCCCGAGTGACGGTGATGAGCAGGGTGAAGCCTGAGCCAGCAGTGAACGGACAGTTGGCCTTCCTCTCCTCACTGCCCCAGCGGCCTTGCTGGAGGGTGTTGGTGACCACACAAGGGAAACTTTCATAGCGCGGGTTAATGTGGAGGGCAATGTCCGCACCGGTCCGGGAACCACACTGTAAATTCACGTGGAACCTGGTGGAAAACAGAAGTCATCATTTAGTGATGTCCTGACTTTGCTTTGTGTGGAGTAGAGCAGTGGGTGGCACTGCCTCCTCACAGCAACAAGGCTCTGGGTTTGAACCTCAGCTGGGGTCTTTGTGTGGGCAGTGGGCATGCTCTCCCTGAGCCTGTGTGGGTTTCTCCAGCCTCCACCCACAGTCAAACAACATGCCTGCTGGTTAACTGATGATTCTTTATCATCAGTCATCTGTCCTCCACAGGCTGCGCCCTGCCTCTCACCCAATACCACCTGAGACAGTCTCCCATCCCCTGCAACCCTCTGCAGGATAAAGCAGGTATAGAAGATGGACA
Source organism: Pseudochromis fuscus (assembly GCA_900323345.1). NCBI lineage: Eukaryota > Metazoa > Chordata > Actinopteri > Pseudochromidae > Pseudochromis > Pseudochromis fuscus. The sequence goes on along the minus strand of OOFC01023280.1, from coordinate 2,531 downwards.
GACAAAATACCATTCATGTGTCTTTCAGTCTCTCTTTAGTGACATACTATAGATTACTTCCATCTGAAAATCCATTCATTCAACGTAGTGTGGCCTGTTGTTTAAACACCTCAAGCTAAGGGAGAGTGAAAAATAAATAAAAGTACAGACAGTATTTGTTGTTTACTTTTATCAAATGTCTCTCAAGGCTCAATGAGGATGTTAGGTGTTAAATAAAAGTACTAATAACACATTTTAAATATACTCAGTGCAGAAGAAATGTCCCCTGTGACTGTAGTATTACTCTATATTTTATTATTAAATCATTTTATAAAAGCAAGATTTTATTTCATTATGGATTCATGTGCAGAATATTTTCTGCAATAATCAATTACCGTATTTTCCAGACTATAAGCCGCTACTTTTTTTAACTCGGCGGCACGAAGCTCGTTGGCTTTTTACAAGCTAGCAAGCTCCATGCCGCTGATACATTTAGCATCGTCACATCAGACCCGGTCAGAGTGGACCACATGAAACTGTTTGAATAAATTCAACAGTGGATTATAGACAGGTGCGCTCAATAGTCTGGAAAATACGGGAATTGTTTGGTTTGTTCAAAAATAAAATAGTATCCAAACCATGATGAAGCTGTACATGTACAAACTTTTGGGTAGTTCATTTTAAAATAGAGATGCAGTCGAGTACAAAGTACAAAGTACCACAAAAAGTACAGTAAATGCCACATTGCACCGTTGGTTGTAATACATGGGACAATGATAACAGTGAGTCTGCACACTGCAGCAGTCTGACCTGTCAGCTCCAGGCAGGACTCGTCCACCGATGCTGATGGACTTCCCCTCCTGCAGACCACCATGGATTGATCCAGTAAAGGGGATTCTCTGGGAAGGACAGGGCTTCACATTAATACTGACTTTCCACCACTTGTGTTAGTATCTTTGTTGTGGTTTAAGCTCTGGTCTGTGGTTCAAGCTGCTGGTTTCATCACAAATATCACAGCACTGAGGGTCAATGTGATGAACTCTGGGTTTCACTACAGAAGGATCCAAATGAGACTGGTGCTGGACTAACTAACCACTGTATCATCCACTAACGGGATATTACAGAGAGCGGAAAATGGACAAATACATTTTAACGCAATGAATCATGAGCGTTGCTTGGATACATGTGAGTCATACGTCTTATGAATTGCAGGTGAAAAGCTACATGTGAATATTGTGAATAACAAATGCTCTACAACATGAAGAAGTGACACGAGTAGAAATCATGTGCTGGTGTTTCTACAAAAAGTACAAAAGACATGAAGGAAAATCAGAGGTACAGAATTACCTGCAACTAACTAACCCATGAGACTCCAATGTCTTAATGTCCAGTGATGCAACTTTCAAAGTTTTCTTGCAGAAGGTGCAGTTTGCTTCATATGTTTCATCCACCAGCTTCAACCATGCATTAAATTGTTCACTGTGGAGCCACAAACCGTTGAACTTGCACTTACCAATCTTATACAAGTAATTCAGCTTTGCTGTGGGCTTTTCATAAAACCCTTTAACACTGAGCGTATCGCCAGAGATACAGGGTGAATAGCAAAAGTCAGTTTACCGTAATTCTTACTTGTTTGCCTGAGCGACGTGATTCCAGCTGATTCTGACTGACTCAAGTGGAGCTTTTGGTACATATTACCTACATTATGGTATTTCATGGAAACTCCGTCTGTTCAACTTTCAGAATCAGCTGGAATCATGTTGCTAACAACGTACTGTTTAGTTCCTGTGTGCTGTATTTGGACTGACCCTCAGTTCACACTGATGAAGGTCTGTTCTCAAACACAAACACACTGAGGGACAGTTTTAATGGTACAGTCTCAGCTCAATGATTCATTAAAGGATTCATGTGTAGACAGAGTGTAATTCTATATTTCTACTTCTGGTGAAGACAAAAGGATCTGGAAGGTTCTGGAAGCATCTGAAAGAATCTGAAAGAATCTGGAAGGTTCTGAAAGGTTCTGGAAGACACCATGTGGCTGATTGAAGAGGGGGTGAAGTCTCCAATCCCATCCAAACCCAAGGTAACAGAATTAAATGTCATGTGTGAATTTCCTGTAAATCAAGTTTTTAATTTACCATAAAATCAGTAAAAAATGTATGTTTGTATTTTTTTACTAATATTTAAAGGGGCTGGAGGGAGGAGCAGTGGCAGTCAGTAACAGACCTGGACCTCTTGTAAAGTCTATGGGAGGAACGTAGCTCAATGGTATGGAATCACAGGAGTGCCATAATAAATAGGAAATAAATGTGGAAATATAAAGAGAATCAATAAAAGGTTCAATAATAGAAAATAAACAAATGTAGCAATATTCTTTTTCAATTTTGCTTTTGCTTTTTCCATTTTGTCTTTGCTTTTTCCATTTGCCTTTGCTTTTTCCATTTTGTCTTTTCCAAACAGGAAGTAACATCTCTTTCACGCCGTTTCAGAGGTTCGCGGGACGTTTCTGATTAACGGCGCGAAAGAGATGTTACTTCCTCTCCGTGACGCTA
>OOFC01023279.1:2791-18729 GCA_900323345.1 Pseudochromis fuscus | reverse complement strand
AATGCCATCAACATTTAAAATGAGTATGGAACAGAAGAAGAAGAAGAAGGAGAAGGAGAAGGGGAAGAAGAAGAAGAAGGAGGAGAAGGAGAAAACGGAGAAGATGAAGGAAACAAAGAAGAAGAAGATGAAGAAGAAGAAGAAGACGAAGAAGGAGGAGAAGGAGAAAACGGAGAAGATGAAGGAAACAAAGAAGAAGAAGAAGAAGAAGAAGAAGAAGAAGAAGTTTCCCCAGTGCATTTACAGTGCAGGGTAAATTAAAAACCAAAAAATTTTGAACATGTGTTAAAAAATTACTAAATAAAAAATGAGTGAACTATGAAAACAGCCTGGAGTGAGAGAGAAGAGAACAACATGTTTGTTCCTCACAGTTCAACAGAACAGGAGGTTAGAAACTATGAAAAGACACAGACACAGATATAACAGGTAAGTCTTCACCTTGACCGCCATGATCTGGTTGCTGGGTTTGTGCACCATCTTGTTGACGGAGCCGTACGCCCCCCGGCCGATCTCGCCCAGATCTTTGAGGTCCTCGGCCGTGAAGTCCCAGTGCTGCTCCGGGGAGATCTTCAGCTTCCCCGACGACTCAATGCTGTGCGTCCTCAGCCTCTCTCTGAACATCAAACAACAACACACAATCTCAGTTCTTTCTTCATGAAAATACAATGTAGCAGAATATTTGAGCTTTTTTTTCAGATGGTGTGATTTTAATCCTGAGGAAATTAAACAGAATTTCATTCCTCACAAATTTGTGACTTTATTTTGAGTATATTCTCAGAAATTAACGAGTTCCATCTCAAATAATATGAATATATTTTTTATAAACTCAATAGACTTAACAGACTCACATGTGCGGGTTTTGGAACGGTGGTCCGGCCGTGTTCAGTGTGAATCTGGTCGTGGGTTTGATCGGAGGGTTGGCGAAGTTCAGCTTCAGGGCTTTGCGTTTACCTGAGCCAGACGGATGGAGGGAGGAGAAATGATTAATAATTCATCTTATTTTAAAAGATGCAACAAACACTGAGCAAAAAAAACTCAGAACGGTGAGTGAGTGAAAACAAAACACCAAACATTAATGAATGAGGCAGCAGAGGGAGGGACCGAGGAGACGAGTTAATGTTTGAATACTTGATAAAAACCAAGAGGTGTCATGCTTTCTACAGAACAAACCGTGTGCGGGTGTTTCCAACAAATACTCACCTGTAAATCACCGAAGACCACACCTGTCAATCAACCTAACCCCGCTTCTAAAGCTTCCTCTTTGTGAAGCCTAATATCTACTTCATGATGAAATAACTTTCAGATGGACCACCAGGTCACTGATGCCAAGAGTTGACTTGTTAACTGAGTTTTTTAGAACCAGCATCTTGTGGCCGTCAGTGGTATTGCACTCTTTTTGCACATCCACATCGGCTTCACTTTTGAGACCCCGTCGCTACGTCGATGTTTTAGAGGCTGTTCACACTTGGTTTTAAGATGCATCTCTGGTGATCAGATCACGAGTGGACAGCAGTAAATGTAAGTGTAAATGACCACTAAGACGCATCGAGATCTACTCACTCACATGTGGAGGTAGACTAGGACACATGTCACCACATATCTTTTGCAGCATAAATATGAATGCGTCCTGATGTGCCCCCATTAAGGATGTGATCAAAAATGTTGCTGCTTTTCTTTCATACAGTCTCCTCCATCTTGCCCTGGGCTCATTTACAACAGTTTGGAGACGCATGTTAAATACAGGTGTGAACACTCGTGTCTCAGCTGTCCACTTCTGATCCGATGGCCCAAAACAAATGAAACAAGTGTGAACACAACCTGTGTTTCCAAATGTATTTAACGTGCGTCTCTAAACCATCCTGGCGACCACTGGATGTCACTATGGCAACACACAGTGTAACTTTCATGTGAAGAGCGCCGGCTTTTGCAAACAGTTAGCACAGTTAAAAGACAAGAGAAGGCAAAATGATTCGAGCACTATTGTACATGTTCGGGCTGTGCACACTGTTTCTTGGTGGTTGTTTACACTTGTATTTAGAGCTGTCCATTTGTGATCCGATCACCCAAGATGCATCTTAAAAACAAGTATAAATACACCCTACATCTGCAACAATGTAACGTTCAGCTATTTCTCAGCACCTTGCTCTGATTCCTACAGGAGAGCTACTTTGGAGACAGGATTTAGCTTTTTGTATCTCAAGGTATTTACATGCAAACAGCATAAAAATGTAGTTATATAAATACCCAAAAGTACATTTAAAGTAGACTGAAACTTCAACGTAATGCTAACACACTTGATTCCCTGATTTAGATGCAGATACAGAAAGGTAGCATGCTTCCAAAACACACCTACATTCACAACACAGACACACAAACCCAAAACATGACACAAGGGAAAAAAGAAAACAACATTAATACATAAGTGGATGTGGGGAAAAAAAAACAAAAACACATGCTTCTCAGGCCAACTGCTTTGATTTCACCTTGAACCGAAGGACAGCTCCACCCCCCGAAAAATACCACAAGAATGTGTGTGAGTGTGAGCTGGAATTCCAATGGGCTCCAATGGGGAAGCGTCACTTGAAATGACAACTCTGGAGTGTGTGTACTTTGTTTCGACAAGTAAGTGCGATGCTGAGGTGCACCCATGCCAAAACACACAAAAGGTAAAGACAAACCAGTCGACAACACCACAGGCTCCACTGTTGCTTGTTAGTCGCACTCTGAAAACCACAGTGAGGTCAAGCTTCCATTAGAGGCTTTGTTAATTGGTCTTGCTTTAGTTGGAGTTTAATCAAGGGGAGAATCTGGGGGCAAAACATCCATGGAAGCTCTGAATTTTAAGGCTTGTGCTGACGAGAACCGATGCAGCTGTCTGCACGACAACAAGTAAAAACTTCATTTCTGCAAGAAAATGCAAAATGAAAGCTGCAATGAAATATATGATTTGCCAAGTCTTAGTCTGCTCCATGCGAAAACCATAGACTGTGTATAGAATGGATGAAACTAACGCAACGTCTCCCACCAGGAGTTTGGCATTTGAAGGTGGCCATGTTGGTTTTTGGAGCCAGAAGTGACCATATTTGGATGTAAAGGGCAGAGAGAGGAGGAGGGTCTGACCCTTGAACCTGAGGACACTGTCCAATGTGAGTGAGACTGGAGTTCACTACGGGTCAAACAATTAGTCGACATAAAAATTGATAATAAAAATAGTCTCAAACAAATTTAATTGTTGACTATTGTTAGACGTATTTTCAATAAAGTGAGGCATCTGCCTTCATTCCTATGTTTGCGAAGAGTTGCACATTCACAATAGCATTCAACAGCAAGTAAGTAATATGGTGGTGTCTGACGATTTACCTTTAGCAGGTTTAAATATCAGCACCAAATTTGGTTTAAAAGATCTATTTCTAAATGAATTATCCATCGCTCTAGGCCTTTATTTTAATTAGTACATAATTTAAACAATCTCATGTAAAAGCTGAGAGGTAAATTTATAAAAAAAAAATATGTGATTTTTAATCCAATCAGTTGACTAATAGCCTAAACAGCCGACTCATCCACTGTAAAAATAGTCGTTAGTTGCAGTTCAGGTCTTGTCTCATTGGAGACCAGAGCTGTCAATCAAACTAACCTTTAAATTTTCCTCCTTTTGAAGATCAAGAGGATGAAATGATTGAGTGAGTGGGGAGTGAATGAGAGAGTGAGGGGCCCTTGAACCTGAGGTCATTGACAATGTGTATGAGACTCGACTTTAGTGCTGCTCTTATTGAACAACAGAGCTGTCAAAACTAACCACGCCCCTAACTCCTCCTCTTCTCTCAGCATAATATCTTCTTAATGATAAATGATTTTAGATTTTCCACCAGATCACTGAGAAGAAGAGTTGCCTTAGGCTAACGAATCTGAATCACTTGTGGAAAAAATGTATTGATTGAATATTTCAGGATTGAAAATTACCATTTTTGAACCGAGTTTTTTAGAGCCAGCTTCTAGTGGCCACTGGTGGTACTGCACTTTTTTACACTTCAATTGGCTTAACTTTTGAGACCTAGTTGCTTCTTCCATTTCCACATACAGTCTATTATGAAAACCCTGTGTTTTCAACACTGGTCCACGGCTGAGTCTCAAACCGGGAAGTTTGCAGTTCGGACGCCGGCGCACTAACCAGAGGCTGTCACTTTCTAATTAAGTCCGAACAAATTCAAAATGACATGGAATTCGTACTGGCTTCTATCTGCATGTCACTTCTACCTCAATACAACAAAGACAGCTGCATTTTACAAAGCCCACAAACAGACATATCTTTGTACGCAATTTTTCCGTCCATGTTGTAGGACCCAAAATACTTCCACATGCTCTCAGATGTGCTGATTTCCTGACTGCCCAGGACGGCTCTGCTCGCTACTGTCCTCCATTTTTGTGGCAAAACAACGGATTACGTAGGTCAATAGGTTATGCAATTGGTCAAACTGATCGAAAAGTTGTAGAGTGCCCTCTGCTGGATCACAGGTAAAACTACTTCAAATTGATGTGCTTATAGAGAGACTGGAGCCTATTTTTGGAGCAGGTCAGCCCTAGAGCTAACTATTGTGTGGCAGTGGATGTGCAAGGAGCATGAATTGTGTAATACTTCAAAGCTTTGTGACCTGTTTAAAGTTTGAATGGTGTCTGAAGCTGAAAGTATGTGGAAGTAGTTGAAATTTGAAGCAGAATAAGTCAAAGAAGATTATGAACATTCCCTTCATTCACTTCTAATTCAAATAGTTGCAAAAAAAAGCTGAGTATCATAAAAACTACAGGGAGTAGAAAAAAGTAACATCAACATAAATGTCCATAAAGAGCTGAACAATTTGAGACGTGAAGGGTTTCTGTAGCTGAAAGTACGTGGAAGCAGTTAGATGCTGAAAACGTACAGGAGAAAATTATAAACTTGGACCTCAAAAAACTCCATGTTGTCGAGCTGTAGCCTGAGCACATCACAATGAAAGCACGAGGCGGCGACACAAGCCCACTCGAACCCGTCAGAAAGGTTTTTGACTTGGATTAGTTGAGAACAGCAGGACAGACTCCCCCCATACCAGACTGTCAGGTGGGAAACAAAGGGGATGTTGGTGCTGAAGCAAAAGAGGTTTGGCTTACTTGGGGGAGCTCCAGACAGGTTTATCTGAAAGCCTGGAGGTGAGAAGACAGCTTTTTACTTTTTTATGTCATATTCCACCTTCAGTTTCCTGGCTTGTTTCCTCGAGAGAGAAAGAGAGATTTCCTCCAAACAAACTCCCACCCCACCTCAAAAAAAGGCTGAGAGTAATCACAGGAGTTGGCCTCACGTTGCTGAGCTGTCAGATATTCTGCAGGTTAAATGCATGTTCTGGAGGGTGATGCATTATGCAACAGCTACAAGCAATGGAGCATGATGGAGGGTGGGTCAATGGAGGAGGATTAAAAAAAATAAATAAACAACAGGATCTCGAAGTGAGAATGAAATGATAACATAATAACAAACAGAATAACATTTAAATTGTTCTTGTAACCGCTCACCATCAGTCAGCATCATGTCAGGAGTTAGCAATCATTGGATTAGTGAGCAGCAGCATTAAGGTAAAAGATGAAATATGGTCAGGGGTATCACAGCTAAATATCACATTATTAAAAATATATATAAAGTACTTACAGGAGGCTACATTACCACTACTGTTTTTATAGATTTCATTAATCTTAATTAGAGTGGAATAATTAACATGCAACTGATCAATACTGATCAATGTAATCATACAAGCTGCATTCAACATCATCTCTCAGGACTTTTTAAATCAATAACTGTAAAATGTGTACAAAAAACATTTGTCATCCATAATACAAACTGTTCCTCATATGTAAGTCAATGAAGTGTGTATCTACCTGTTTCACTCTGACATCTCCAGCAGGTGTTGGACTCTGAAAGTCAAAATGAGAAACAAAAGAAGTAAAATATACAGCATCAGCGCTGCAGATGTCTGGTTTAGATGTTGTAGGACAAAGCAGCTTCGTGTTATAAGTCGAGGACAGAGCTGTTACACAATATCATCCCTCTGCTTCACCAACCTGCAGAGAATGCACTGAAACTAACCAAACTCCATTATCAATTCCAGCTATTTAATTTTGTTCTGCACATACACAACCACACGTACGAAATACAACATGGCTTCTTATAAATTCTCAATGGTGAAGATATTTTGATTGATTTGGCATATTTACCATTAACATGACATAAGTGCCGTATTTGTGAGGAAGAATATCTTGAATGTCAAGGCTGCTGCAGTGCAAATACATAAAGAGACACTGATTAAATTTAACGTAATCAATGCGGAACGCTGCGCTTACACGGTATTTAATAATTAAAACAATAAACATTTTCAACTGGTTTCTATGACATATGGAAATCCTGCTGCGATGTAAAATTGGATGTTTTTATAATGGGAGTTTGGCGAGAATCTGCTCTGCTAACACAGAACAGAATGTAACAAGGCTAGAAAATGACAATAGAGGAAAAAACACGCAAATAAATGATTTTTTTAGCTTTATAAAAACGATGAGCTGTATCGGGAGACAAGGGGACGCTAGCCCGCTCCCTCGGGAGTGTTTTCCAGCCATGGGAGTAGCCTGAGCCTCCCACGGCTTACGGCTAGCTGACCGTGCTAACGTTAACCTTCACTGCAGCAGAACACTTTTATTTCCACGTCGTGTTTTATTTTCACGCCGCGCCGCTCACCCTGCACGCTGCTCATCGTGGTGATGTGCTGGGACTGGGACTGCTGCTGTGCCGCGGACGCTGAGTTGTTGCTGCTGCTACTGCTGTTGTTGTGGCTGCTCGCTGTCGTTGAGTTGTTGGGACTGGGAGTCGCCATTGTTGTGTGTTTGAATTCCATCAGCAGCAGCCGGGGCTGCAATGCAGAGACACGGAGAGTCCACTCCTCCACCCTCCCCTGACTCAACCAGCCCCGCTTCTACTAACGATTAGCTAACGCGGAGACTGTTAGCGGCACTTAGTTGGCGGGCGGAGACGAGTATTTAAAATAAACGTTAAATTATTATTTGTTTTTTTAAAGAAAACTTTCTAGGCCACGTTAAAGGCCACCTGTGTAGTAACGTTAGAAAAAACAAACATCCAGCTAAGCTAAGCTAACTAAAGTGGCTAGCAATCAGCTGACCGAGTGACACCGACATGTCAACATGCTAACAGCAGCTAGCCCAGACAGGATGTTTTCTACTGGGAGTTTCAAAATAAAACTAGATAGATAGATAGTCCAAAAGTTAAATAAATAAATTCCCTTATGTAAAGTCAATGAAGTTTTTTTTTTAAATCTTCATCTAAAATTAAATATGCAGATTGGAAGTCAAACGTTTCGTTTGTTTGTTTGTTTTAAAAAAAAATCGGGTAACGACATTATTTAGTAATTGTAGTAAGTCCACACAAATTCTAGTTTAGTTAAATCCAGTTAATTAGAGGTGCTGCTGCTACCCTTAAATAAAAGGAGGCTAGACTGATTTATACTAAAATATAATAAATAATCTTGCATTCAAATTTCAAGATAATCAAGTTCGTGACGTTTCTCTTTATTGAATGAACTTGGTTAGAAATACAATTAAAACAGAGCCTTCTCCAGTGATACTTCTTAGTAAAGCATTATTTAGTTATTTAAAAAATAAAAAAGTTGATCTTGTTTAAACTTATCTTAACTTTTTTAACACATCACTCAAATATAATTTTTATGTATTATTTGGTCGGGCTTTCTGGTTGTTCTGACCAATAAAAAGTAATTTTACCGTTAAAGTGGTTTTATTTTGTAAAGAATTATTGGTAGTTCTTTCGACATCCCATTGGCTGACGCCGCTCTCTGCTGTGATGCGTCAACACGGCCGCCATATTGGTACGGGGAGGCCGTGCCTCCTAATGCCTGTGTGTGTATTAGGATAGAAAATTTATCTCCAGTTATGATAATACCACCAGGAGAAATTTCAACGAATTTAGAAGATTCATTGCTTGTTACAAAATCTAAATGGGTATCACAGATAAACAACATTTTATATAATAAAAATATGTTTTATATTCTAAATATACTTTTTTGTAGACAGCAGTGTTTCTTCTGTAATTTTAAAACAGCTCAGTGATAAATCTACCATCATCTCATATTTATTAATGTTTGGATCTTGGTTAGGTTTAAAATGATGTTCAAATGTTTTAAATGTGTAGTTTCTACACATTTTTGAAGCAGTAGTGAATTTCTTACTGCAGCGGTGGACCACTGCCAAATGTATACAGGATTAGCACAGCAGAATAATATTTATCTACTATAATGTTTAACATTTAGGCCTACACTCCCTCTGTAAGTATTTTATCTGGAAAAACATTATTACTACACTATAAATTAGATCCCATTTTGAAATGATAACAAAAACAACAATCAATAAAGTCAAAATACCCAATGTCTTGACAGGTTTCACAATTATGCTTTAAAATTACATTTGTAGTAAAATACTTTTTTACACTGTAAGTCACAGTTTAGTAATAAAATATATGTATACAGTGTGTCGGCAGGGGGTATACATTTTGACAAAACACATTTACAGTTCTGGACAGCTGCAGGGAAATAAAAATAAAAAAAACATTAAAATGCAAAGCATTTGTCTTCATTTTGAATGTCGGTCATTTTAACTTTATTCTCATTTCAACTAAGAGAAAGATGACTTGGTGTAATAAAAGTCAACACATTCAAGACAGCAAAATATTGTGTGATTACTTTTCAGCAGTGGACTTTCTTTCGTTATGACTTTAACAAGCAAAATTAAATCTATCAGTTCCTACTGTGTCAACTAGCAGAGACCCCGCTCCAATATGGCGGCGGAAGAGACGCATGTCAGAAGCGGAACAAAGTTCTACGTGTATTTTTCCCCGCTGGATGCCTTGACGTCACTGCGGTGTTTGGGAATGTGTGCTCGTTTTGTTGACCTTGGCATCCAGGACAGAAATAGTCCGACGTTTAATCTTAATTATTTAAATCATATATTTGTATTGAATTTTTCCCTCTATAAGAAAATTTTTGGTAGATTACATATTTATTTATAAGGTAGTGCAACCACATGACTGTGTTGTTTCTGAAAATTTTACAAAATATATTTAACAAAAATAATCACGTACCTGCTTCCAATGATTATCTGTTGGTGTACAACAATCCAAGAATTTATTAAAGTTGCTTTAAAAAACAGTTACTTATGTCTAAACAAACTATTGCACCGTTCAGCTAACGGAGTTAATATTAAGCGCACCCTCACCCTTTAATCAAGCTAGCGGGACGGGCTAAGTGTGTCTACTTTCGTACGTCCTCACGTCCCGTTCGCCCGGGCGGGGAAGTGAAAGCTGATAAACAGCAATGGGAGAAGTTTGTAGCGAGAAGAAGTCACGGCTTCTTCTTGTCGTTTGGAAAACCTGCAACGTTTTCATGTCTCTGTTCTTCGGGTTGGCTTCTTACGTACAGGTGAGTGGTTTTAGTCTTTAAAATGTTGAATGTTGTGATCAATAACTGGTCCTTGACTCCTTCCACTGCAGATCAATGATCCAGACGCAGGGTTATGGATGGTGAGATTTTACACACACACACACAAATCAGATTATTTCTCCTGCGTTGAGATATAATGTGATGTGCTTTTAACACCACGTTCCGTTCTCTTTTTATTTTTAGGTTGGTTACAGTGTTCCTGCCCTCTTGTGTGCAATTATTGGCTTAAAACCCCACGTGACAGGTACAGAGATAAGTTTGGATACATGGTGTGAGCTGATTATTGTCATTTTAACACGTGCTTTATTCATAAAAAACCTTGTTGGAAATTACCGTATGTACAAACTTGGAGTTTCCTTCCATTTTTTCCACACTTGTTATAGAGTTGTTGCAAATTTGCTCAGTGCTGATGGCGCCACCATGAGGCTTCATCCTGTCTGTACAGCTGAAATCAGACAGATTTTTTTATTTGCATTGCTTTGCTTTTTCTTTTCTGTCCTCTGCTGCAGAGACTTTGGTCTGGAGGCGTGTTGCAGATCTCCATGTGACAATTTCCACCGCTGTTGTTGCCATGTTGGGATGGACTCTTTACAGGGAGCGGGTCACACGGATCTTCCAGCAGGAGGAGGGCAGGTATACGACACCCTCAGTGGTCCTTCATGATCTGAGAGGGCAGTTTCTCAGGGTCTTTAAATGTGGGCTTTAACCATAGACTGTATATGGAAACAGATGAAGCTAATGTGACATCATCTGTTGGTTTGTGGACTCATATTTTGAAGCCAGGATTTTGAACCCAAGGACACCGCCCAATGTGTATGAGACTATCATATGATAAATGATATTCAGATGGACCACGAGATCTCTTAGAAGAACTTTAACTAATGACATCGTAAGGATTTGTAGGGAAAATGTATTGACTGAGTATTTCAGTGTTGATTTTGCATTGGTCTCATTTTTAGGACCTGGTTGCTTCATCCATTTCTATAAACAGTCTGTGAGTTTAACACATAAACATTTACTTTACAAGAGTTATATATGTAAGGTTCACGGCTGAATGACGGATAACTGATGTAAAACACTGTCCTAAGTGTTGCTGTAACTGGTGACAGGCTACAGCTTAAATTGATTTATTTTAAATCCCTTGTTGAAGTGCACTTGTATCAGAGTGGAATTACTGATTTTACTTGAGTTTTTACTTCTTTTATCCCTTAAAACTCTTGTATTGTCTTCATAGACTGTTTTTATTCCCTGAGATATTTTGTTTTATTGGTTGTCTTTGCCTTGTTTTGTTGCTGCTGTCTGAAACCATCTGTCTCGTGAAGTCTGAAAAGAATATTCTTGTGATTATCTTGAGAAGTACAATCATAAAATATTTGCAGAAGACCACTGTAGATATTATTTGCTTGATTTACTACTTTTGTTGTGTCTGTACTTAGAGACACTTAATCTTTGTGCTTCTGTTTTTTTGTAATTATACTACAGTGAAAATACAATACAATACAAGTGGACATGAACCCCTGAAAAATTACCTGTGAATTAGGAAGCTGGGCTTATTTTAGGTTTTAAATAGAAGAATAAGAAAATGCATTCAATATATTTTTTCCTTCTTTAGAGAATTTTCTGGTCTCATGTTGACGGTTGTTTGGCTCCTCCTGTGTCGACACTCTGGAAGGTAACGTTTAAAAATTATTATTCTCACAACCTGCATTTCCTATTGATTGATGCCGCTGATAAAATGGATCTTATGTCTTTTCTGTCAGAGCTCCCGTCGGGATACTCAGAGTCTCCACAGCCGTCGCCATCACAGTCTTTCCCTTCGTGGCCTGGCTTTACTACTACATCAACAAGGAGCTGAGATTGAACTGGCCTTCACATTGTAAAACTGCTATTTAGATGTCTGTTGTTATTATTTTTGGCCTGTTTTGACTGATCATACATTCCTTCTTCTTTTTTTTTCCAAACTGAAAATCCAGAATCAAGAATGCTGCTTTTATAGTATAATTTAATACAAATACATGGCAGCTGAGGTGGGTTAATTTTGTATTAATTATTGGATGACAAATATATGCATCCACAAACTACATTGCATCAGTGTTACAAACTTTATTTCTATTTTTTAAAGTTTATTAAATGCATAACTTCCATAGACTGCATATAGAAATGGACCAAGCAAGTGGGTCTCAAAAATGAGGCCAATGTAGAAGTGCTGAAAAAGTGCAATAACCACCGACGGCCATTAGATGCTGGACTTCAATTAAAAAACTGTAACTTTCAATCCTGAAATCCTCAATACATTTATTTCCATAAATCATTCTAATGTTATTAGCTAAAGTCATTTCTTTTTATCATTAATCTGGTGGTGTGTTTGGAAAAAAAAAACCCAAAAAAAAACATAGTAAAGTAGATATTAGGCTGAGAGAAGAGAAAGATTTAGGGCCATCCAACATGGTGACTTTCTAAAGCCGATCTCCTGTCTTCAAAAGTCACAAACCAACAGGTAACATCACACCTACTTCTGCCATTTCTGTAAACAGTCTGTGGTAACGTCAGAGCGATAATCTTCTGTTAAATGAAGTACAATGTGTAAATAATAAATAAAACATAATAAACAAAATGATTTGCAGAAGCTGTTTGTTCTGTTGAGTTTGTAGTAAGAGTCTCCTCCCTCTAGATGGCAGCAGAGAGTTCTACCACTAATGTAGGATAGAAGAAGACATGCGACGTCATTTCCACGGTTTAGTAACAGTTTTATAATGGCTGATCTGAGAACGGCCAGTCCCGTTTCTAGTAGGCCGTTTTTAATGATGACGGACATTAAGGACTGACCTCAGAACAGCAGTTTGTGCGCTGTATTCCCCATCACTTTATCACGTTTTATGAAACTTGTAGCCGTTTCCTGGTTCTGCAGCGGTTCTGTGAAGGTCCAAACATGGCGCTACGGGTTTTATACCACAGCTGCCGGTTAACACACAGCAGGGTGCTGCTGAACCAAACCATCAGGCTCACCCACGGTGTTTCACGGAGGGACGTGGAACTGAAACACGCGCTGTCACCGCGGACACTCCACAGCTACCTGGTAGGTCAAAGCTAGGAGCCACCGTTACCAGTCGCAGCACCACACTCCATTCA
The DNA here is from genome assembly GCA_900323345.1 of Pseudochromis fuscus. Lineage (NCBI taxonomy): Eukaryota > Metazoa > Chordata > Actinopteri > Pseudochromidae > Pseudochromis > Pseudochromis fuscus. The sequence goes on along the minus strand of OOFC01023279.1, from coordinate 6,064 downwards.
GAAATGTGGCAAGTTGGCGCTTTGGTGTCTAGCTCGCCAAATAATTCATATTTTGTCTGTAATTGACAATTTGTCTGTGTAATATATTATTATTGACTGTAAATAGTCTATGGTTTGATCCGACCTGGAAACGTGAAGATATGCTCTAAAACCTCACTTTCCTCTTCTGTCTATTTCAACATGTTTTTTGACCGAAACATGGCATAAAACATTTCTTACAGCCGATATCTTGACACTCCAGCTGCCGAAGTTATCTGGATTGGATAACAGATTAATAATGTAGAAAACATCTCCAGTTGCGCCACCTGTCGCTCCATCTAACAGCGTTACCTTAAATGGGCAAATATTTGAATGGAGTCTGGCGTGAAGCCTGCATGTTTGTGGTCTTAGAGCTTGATAGACCGTATATTGTGATGTATGACTAAGCATTTGTTATCTTCACGAGCAGGTGAATGCGAGTCAGTGGCACACCTGCAGAACAACACAATGGCTGAATCAACACTGTTCAAGAGCTTTCTCCACGGTTCCTCCACCACCTTCATCAGGAAAGAAGTCCAAGAGGTTCGGGGTGAGTGGTAAAGTTTCAGTCCACCCAGTTTGATATGAATTCACCTGTAAAGATGCATTACATTTAAATGTAGCAGGGTAGTGTCCTCATCATTGATCATGCAGTACAAGCCATCTATGTCTAAAGTATCTGCAAAAGACAATGCAGATATTTTAGTGTCTGCATCACAGATTTAAAGATAGTAAGTGCTTTGACACAAACAATGTAAAGGCAGGAACTCTGGAAAAACGCACAGTAAACATTATACTGGCTAATAAGTGTGAATGCAGGGAATAGAATAAAATCTAACACAACCTCAGCAGTAATAAAAGCAGTAAATCAGGCAAATGAAGAGATCAGTAAAAGTTATTATCTGCAACAGATATTCTAGGATAGTACTTTTATATTAATATAATATAATTTTTTTTTTTTCAGATTTCACACAGACTGCTTAAGAAAAAAAGCACTAAAACTAAACAATTTGTTGTATAAGATGAGCACAGTCAAAGACTTTAATGATAGTTTCAATGAAGTCAAAACATAAGTAAAGTCTCTGATAAAACAATATTTTAAGAAGCAATTTAAATGGGGTCGCTCCACAAATTGCTTTGTGTTGTTATTATCATCATTGAAGCTGCAGCTTGTCACCAGTTAGAGCCACACCGTTGAAGGTGTTTTACATCAGTTAACCAGTTAATCATCGACTATTGAAACTAATCAGATTATTAATCATAATTATTGAATAGCTCTTAATTAGCTATCAGCTTTTAATTTTAGCCTGAGGTTGTTCAAATTATGTGAGTTTTGATAATAAAGACTAAAAAGATGGAAACTTCATTCAAAAATCCATCTTTCATTCAACTTTGCCACTGAGATCAGCTCTACGTCTACTGCCGCCATATTGTTTACTGGCGGCTGAATACTATATGTGCAGCTCTCAGCAGAGATAGGAATGAAGGGAGATGCCTCACTCTGTTGAAGCATTTCAATTCATTGGCAGCTATTTTCATTATGGATTTTTGTTGACGAGTCGTTGCACCGCCTCGATGCAGGTTTGATTCCCTGTTGACCTCAACCACATGTCGAAGTTTCTTTGAGTAAGAAACTGAAGCAAATATGTGAAGAAAATCTTAATCTGCATAAAGCGACTTAAGTACAGGCAACACAGGTGTCGTCAGATGGGAAGATGTGGCTCAGTAAACATTTTATTACACAGTTACTGGAAGGTTTGGAAACGGAGACCTCTACCTAAAGCCCGACTCTCATCAAGGCCTCTAGAACAACTTTGAAAAAATATTGTGGCTGTCTAAGGTATTTCAGTCATTTAATGCCGAGTGACTTCAGGATAACTAGCTTCATATGTTAGTATGAATGGAATTAACCACACAGCCTTTGACTCCATGTATATGTTGAACTTCTTCCACAGGCCATAAGACCAGTAAACCAGTAACTCGCAGCCTTCAACACACTTAATACAACACACACACACACACACACACACACACACACACACACCAGTGTAATATACAATACTGTTGAAAACACAGTTTTATATTTATTCTATTATTTTGATACTTACTAGTGTAACGGCTCAGCTGTTTTATTTGTGAAAGTGTACTGTTATTTCTTTTACTTCATAGATTATATTTAATTTTGTGTAACCGGTGTGACAGTAAACATCTTGAATCATTTCTTTTATCTCTTTAAAGCCCGTGACGTGGAAATCTTTAGCGATAACATTTGCTCTCGGAGGTGCTATGTTGGCAGGGATGAAATACTTCAAGAAAGAAAAGGAAGAAAGTGAGTTTTCTGCTTTACAATAACATATGATTAAAACACTTTGTTTTTACATCTGATTCTGAAACTAAATAAAGTGACGATAACAGTAACCTGCCTTGTCTATAATTTTTTTGTCATCTGCAGAGATTGAAAAAGAGAGGCACAAAGCGATAGGAAAGCCGGCGCTCGGCGGCCCGTTCTCGCTCGTCGACCACAACAATAAACCCACAAAGAGCGAGGACTTCCTTGGACAGTGGGTCCTCATCTACTTTGGCTTCACTCACTGCCCCGACATCTGCCCAGATGAGCTGGAGAAAATGATCGAAGTGGTGGATGAAATCGGTAACAAACCAGGTGTAATTTTTCTTAAAGATTCGTCTTGTCTTTTATAATTCAACATTCACTTTGTTTCTTTTCCTCAGACAAAATAAAGTCTCTTCCAAACCTGACGCCTCTCCTGATCACCATCGATCCTGACAGGGACACACCAGAGGCTCTGGCTGCTTATGTGAAAGGTACAAATATCACAACTGTATGTACGTGGTGAATCACATGAAGACAGATCTGCACATTCAAAGTGAATTCTTGACAAAATATTGATTCTTTTCTTGACTGCATTCAGAAAACCAGAAATTAGTTGGTCCAGATACCACTAAACTTCCATGAGTTGATTTCCTCATGTTATTAAAAATAAAATGCTGCTTGATGCTGTTATATTTGTATACATCATGCCACTGATTGTCATTTTTCTGCTTTAAATCCTTCTCATCCTCCTGAAGACTGAGAGGTTGTGTTGCATAACATACTAGCACATAGTGAGTTGAGGTTCTTTGTTCAGACACAGAAGATGAGTGGTGTTTTTACCTTGTTCTCGACAGTTTCGGTGAGCTGCTGTCACCTTCCTCAGGAGCGTCTGACAGCTTGTGACGTGTCAGCCGGCAGATGTT
>OOFC01023276.1:0-21329 GCA_900323345.1 Pseudochromis fuscus | reverse complement strand
GAGCTTCACCCACGTCCGGAGGCAAGGGGAGCGCTTCGAGACCGTGCACGGGCCCGGGGTGACGTGGACGCACCCGGACGGAGTTGGGGTCCAAATAGACACCATAACCCCAGAAGTGAGGGCTCTGTATAACGTGCTGGCCAAAGTCAAGCGGGAGAGGGACGAGTACAAGAGAAAGTGAGTAAAGTGAAGCATGACTGCACTGATGTGAAAGCAGCGTGTCTGTGGATGTGAATGCTGTTCATACTTTCACTACACAACTGACAATTTAGATCCGGTTTTCTTGTGGTAGCACAATCAACCTCGTGCCAGGATACAGCCAAATGTAGTAATTATTCACAAAGGAGCAACAATTAAAAATGAATGTGGCTGTGGGGCATTCCTTTTTGAACTGGAGAGCACAAACCCCCACTAAGGCATAATCCATGTCTGATCTCCATCCAACTGGCTCAGATTGTAGATATGACCCTTCTGCCTATTTGTGTAGAGTTTTAGCAAAATCCATTATAATGCGACAAAGTTAAAATATTCACCCTTTATAAGAGGTGGGGACATTCTGGGATGATAATACCATCCAAGTGGAAACTGTGATTCCCCCAAGGCCATCATAACTGCTCTCACATGTTGCACAAAAATAAGAAAGACATCGAAATCAAGCAGAAGGTGTCATCACACCATAGACTCAGAGTCCCATGTGATTACATTATAGTCCACACTGCACTCACTGAACCGCCACAAGTTTAAGGTTTGACTGCTTCAGTGAGGATGTAGCAGCTAATAAGGCAAGAAGTTGTCCTGATGTAGTGCTACATTAAATCTGGGCACATAATCGATATCGCCCCTGAAGATAGACTCATTTTTTCTTATGTTAAATGGTTCACATTGGAGCTAAAGCCATTAGTCGACGGACAGAAAATTAATCAGCAACAACCTTCAATTGATTGGTAAAGTCACATTTTCTAGTGTGATAATACACTTGTCTCTGTTTTATATCCTAATACATGAAATATATTTGAGATTTAGACTCATGTTTATCATTCTTTCTGTTTTCTGACATTTTATGGAAGAGGTGATCATTGACTGAAAGACGAATATCAGTTTAATTGAGAATAAGTATTTATTATGTATGAGAAATGTGTTTGGTAAGTTGAAAGAGCTGTTTTCATCTACCCTTTACTTTGTGACTTCTAACCTATCACTGTGACTTTTTTCCTCCCGTGTGGAATGTGTGTGTGGGCAATGTCACCAGATGCTCATCTGACAGTATAGTGGAGAGATGACAGACATCACAGTGGTAGAGTTACACCTGAGCTAGTATTTCACATGAAGGCTGTCAGGGCCGAGTGGCTGCTCAGCATTTTAGTCAGTCGAAGGCATTTATCGAACTGGTCCTGTTTCTCCCACACTTCTGAGGAAATTCCTTTGTATGTCTCAGTCTCCACCAATTGTTCTTCCAGTCATAATTATTGTGTTTCCTTGAGGACTCACTGCAGCGTCCCCGACTGACCTACGTCACTGCTGGCCGGCTTGGCTGGCTCCTGGAGGGAGACGTGCCAAGCAACCGCCTGCTTCTGTTTGCCATCATGATTCAAGCAGAGAGGCATTTTAACAGGCCTCTGTGTGCTCGGTGAGGTCGCTTATGACGAATACCGGCTTCCCTGAGAGTCCACTGACTCAGTGACACAGAATGTGCCTGCTCTCCCACTCCTCTGGGAAACTGGATATCCTGTCCAGTCATTCCCAGTAACACCAGCATATCCTTTTTTGTGCATTTCTGCGGTAGAAGACAAACGGATGTGACTGGGACAGCAGCCTAATTAAAAACTCCTGCAGCTGAAATCCAAAAATTTGGATCTCTTTTGGCAAAAACAGGAGCTTTTGACTTTATAGGTTATTAAAACAGCTACCTTAGTTGCTTTATAATGAGAATTTTTGGTTATCAAATATCCAGCTGCTCCCTTTTACGGACTCACTGATAAATAAGTAACCATGTGGTGGCTGTTAATAGTTATTTTGTCTGTTTTTTAAAACTTTTTATTCAGTTTTATTGACCATCACATGTGTCAAATAGGATTCTCAAATACCTTTGACATCTGGAAAAGTGAGAAACAAGACACATTCCTCACCTCTTTTTATTGGCCAATAATCATGGTAATCAATCCCTTTCCCTCCTCGCTCTGAGCTCAATAATTGCATCACCACCGAGTTCACCGCCCAGTCGCTTTCTCTCTGTCTCCCAGTCTAAATCCTCTTTACTACAGTCACGTTTCAGCATTCAATCCCTGAGCCCCATCCTGCCATGCCTTTTCTGTTCTGTGCTCTTTGTGTTCAGCCATTCCTTCACTCCACCCCTCCACAGCCCCTCCACTGCTCTCTGTGTCATACAGACTGCTTTGTAAGACATGAACCCCCCCAGTGCTCCCACAGAGCCGTGGTGATTTATTAAAGTTTTACAAGTGTGGACACACACACTAGGAGATAGATGGCCCGTTAGCCCTGTTTGTGATTCAACCACTTGCATTTTGTGCCATGAAGTATTCAGTTGTTTACTTTCTGTCATTCTGCAGTGTGCTTCTTACTGATCTGAGCAAAACTGTGCAATTTGAAACATATATGCCTTTGAAGTTGTGTTTGGAAGTTAGTTCAGAAACTGCTTAAATACATTAAAAGGCTACAAATAAAATATATATATATGGAATAAAAAAATATTGCAATACAGACATAAAAAAAAAGATAGATAAGTAAAAGAAACAAGGGCGGGATTTGCAAAGTGCTCCAAAAATGAAATAAATCACATTATGTAATTCGTTGGAAGAAGCTCTCAAACTTCTTGCACAACAAACGTGTAAACAACCATGAAGCTGCTTGCAGACATTATGCACTCTGATAGATAACTGCAGTATCTGTCTGTGTAAATTGTTTTATGAACTCAGCCCTATTTGCATCATCCCTTAGATATTTTAAGAGTGAACATTGTTCATGTCAACCTTTAATAACATTTGCAGTCTCAGAGCCAGAAGAAACTCTGAAATACTATGAAATATACTTAAAGGACAATTGAATTATATATATTGTGATATATGTAAAGAATAAGGAAGTTTATCTTTAAATTGACAAATTGGTTTTAATATATTTGTATGCAAGTTTAATTCTTTGCTTAATTGAAGACTTGAGGTGAAAATATAGTTCTGAGGAGAGATGTGACTTAAACTAAATATCCATGGGAATGTTTGAAAATAAAGAGCTCATTAAACTAAGCTATCCATCTCCAAAAGTGGGTGCTGAAACACCCAACATGGACAATTTCATAAAGGCAAACCAATGTTCTGACGTCACATGGGCTGAGCACATGTAAGCTACACGTGGTGAGTTAGACTGCAGAAGTTATGGGATTGTTGTAACATTACTTCCTGTTGTCACCACAGCCGAATCTGCAACAAATCTGTATTCGCTGCCTTCCAAGTCACTTTCTGACATCTTACTGCTTCACCTCTTCTGTACTGAAGAGCATCACCAGTGGAGATTCAGCCTTGAGCCCATGTGATGTCATCTTTACAGCAGCCCAGCGGTGGCATTAGGACCGCTTTACAAAAACACAACTTTTTCATAAACGGTCAAACATGCCTGATATATTATGCTGAGCTCTCAGTATTACAAGCTATCAACCTATGTATGTAGTTAATGTTTGAGACCATCTTTTGATAATTTAGCTTTATTTTCACTCATTTCATTATTTTATATAAATAATTCAGGGGCTACAGTGTTTTCTTGTAACCTGCAGTTTTGTTATATCGACCAATCACAAGCTTAGATTGAGTCATACTGTCATGAAATCGTACAAATACAGTTTTTGTCTGCAGGTTATTTCCATCCAACTAATTCCTTACACAACTGACAATTATTAACTGTTCAAAGTGTTGAAGTGTTCTAAGAAATCCTAATTGACCTCAATTATATTTCTAAATCCATTACACTCCCTTATACAACATCATTTTGGTAAGGAAAGCCGTATTGTTCTTTGTTTGTTACAATGTGTATTTTGGGATCTGGAAAAGCTCTTTAACCTTTTTTAATTTTATCCACACACTTTACTAATCCAGATATTTCACCTTCAGAGCACTGTTTACAGCTGCCATACACTTACAGACAGTCCCTCTTTAAACATAAACAGACAGTACATACACGCTGTCCAAGGACATGCTTCATAAATCAGACCACCGTCTTATATGAATCTCCATTTAGGTCACAGTGTGTGGACGGCGGGGTTACATACCTCTCACACTGACAAATGACTGTGCAAAGCAGGATGGGTAAGGTCAATGCCAGTACCCTCATTTACACAATTTTTTTCACTCTCTTGCATCACTGTGAAATGTGTCACTTCGGGGGTCAGTGAGGCTCTGCCGGTAATTGCCACCAGCGTGCGATACTGCCTAAAGGTCCAGGAAAATAGCGGCTGACGTTGATGAACACCTCTGACAACTGACAACATGCTGCGTGCTAAGTAAGAACAGATGATGCATGCGGATAGCTGGGTCAGTTATCTTTATGTGGCCGGCAATGCAAAGTGCACATTTGTTTGAAATTTACATGCTCTCTGTATTGTTGAGTCAGCTTTGTACAATATGTAGATTACTGCACGCACAGACTAAAAGATGGCAGGTAAACTGGTAATAACATGCAAATACATTTCCTAGGAGCTGCATGAATAAAGATAAGCGCGGTTAATTTTAGAAAACAAATAAGAACACAGTACACAGTTTATATTACTGTGGTGTAGATAATTGTTGTTTGAATAGAGCTGTAGGAGGCAGATATTGAAGTGATAGGAGGGGACGCACTGAGGTGAATAATTTACACTATTATACCTACTTCTACTGCAGCATTTTAGACATTTTTACTCTAGTGTTACAGGACGCATCAACCTGTGCTCCGCCCGGGATTTGAACCAGAGATGTGCGATCTTTGCTCTGGCCTCTCCTAATTGGTTGTTTATTCCATCAGTGAGCACAGGCCAAACAACTGTCCTGCTGGATCACACCGTGGATGGCACAGGACGTATAGTGAACCAGAACTGTCTCCGGGCCTCCTGGGCATGTTCGTCTTGCATGAATAATTCACACGCAGCTGAATTTAGCCGAGTGTGGATCAATGAAATGAGAATTCACAGAAGACACTTTTCTGATGCTTTGATCTCGCTTCCTGTGCTTAAGCAAGGTGAAAGGCTGAGCTGAGTCTCTCTTTTGAAAGTAGGCTTCAGGTTTGTCTGAATGAAGAACTATAAGCAGTTCCAGACTGAGGTAAACTGTAGCTGCAGTTGAAGGCTGCATTGTGTTTCAAATATCATATTTCCTCATAAAAAGCAGCGCTGATGAGCTCCTCAGTCTCTTTCTGTGCGTCTTTGTTGCTGACCTGCCCTGCTTATAATCCAAGCCGTCTATTCAGGAGAGGGATTTTCTCTAAGCCGTCACCTAGCACCGAGGCTCCAACATCCAGCCAGCCCTGCACCACATCCTGGCACACAGCCGCCGCTCCGAACTGGGGCCTCTCGAAGTGGAAGGCGCCCTGCTGCTGAGATACACTGAGAGAGAGAGAGAGAGAGAGAGCTCAGTTCACTAAAACCATTGAGCTCTAGATTAGAGTCTGTATTGTTTCTCTCTTACTCCCTCTTCCTGTCTGTGTGTTGAGCTTCTCTTCAGCTCACAAAATGTATTTTGTGTTCTTAAAGACAGATTGTTGTCTCTAGGATTGTAGGTCATCTGCATTGCATAGATGCAAGTAATCATTTTGTAGGTATCATCACAGTTACAAACCTGAATTATCCTCAGTGGAAGCATTAAAAGGACAAGGCTGCTGATATAGCTAAACCCTGCATGCTGTTGACCTTTCCTTGTTGTTTAAAAATACATCAGGGAGACACACCGGGGGTGACATTTTCTTAATTATAATAAACTTGAGCATTTTGAGTAAATCCAACATTTAGAAAACATATGTCTCTGTTTTTTGTTGTTGTTGTTGTTGTTGTTGTTTTAAGTACCTCAAACATTGCTCTGTGTGAACTGCTCACAGCTCCAAGACATTTTGCAGCTTGTGATCAGAGGCTGTGAGTGTGCAATTGTTTGGCTGTAAAAGGTCACATGCCAAGTAGGTTGAGCACCACTTGACTAAAGCACCAAGTATTCTGCAGAAGTTTTCTACAGAAATTAATGAGCATTTGTGTGTATAAATACATTATATGGTACCTGTTTTTAAAAAAATATTAGATCTTCAGTGGAGTGCCAGCGGCAAGGTAGGGATGCAGAAAGTATTGATGTACGGCCTAATGCATTATTGGCTATAGAGTTTTCATGGGGTTCATTTATGATGAGGACAAACATAGTTGTCCAGGGACCCAAACCATTATTAAGACAACAACTGTCAACACCCATGGCAAGTATGATTAAAAAATGATGAGAAAAAAAAAACAGTCTTCCCTGTTTTTTTGTGCCGTTGTTCCTTCAGCGTTTGTGCCGCTGCTGCTGTGCTGTGCAGCTGTGGTTGATTATTCATGGGTATCGATACAGCTGAGAGCAGTGGCACGTTGCCATTTTTAAAAGTGCAAGAATGCACCTGTCTTTTGTGAGCATAGACTGCATACAGCAAGTGTACTGAGTGTACAGGAGCTTTCACTGGTTGGATTATTTTGGAACAGCACTGCTACATCTCACAAGGAAAGTAGGAGATGTACACTTTGTTAAGTTGATAATCCTCTGACCTAATTCTTGTTTACACATCGTAATTTAACACAAAGTGTCTTTGCCTTTGTGTTCAGACCTGCCCGGTTTGAATAGCTTTAGCTTGAGTCTTTTCTAAAGGCCTGGATGTGCTGACACAGCACACAGACTTAATAACGTCTGTATTTCAGAAGGCTTTTTACACCAGGGGAATTGTTGGTACCTCAGAAAATAAACACACACCATCGCATGAGCATCTTTGGCCAGTATATAACGTCGTACATGTGCGAGAGTCTTGACAGCGGTGTTAAATCTGTCTCAGTGCTCCTATACATGCCTGACCTTAACGTATGGCAGATCAGATGTGTCTTTCTTCTGGGCGCCTTGGAAATCTTAATGTAGTGGAAAATCAAGTGGTTTAACCCTCTGTGGCAGTATTTTCATTATGGCTCTTACAGCAGCATAAGGTACTCATGCTAGAGGCTGTGAATGTAAATTAAAATGAGTATTTATAGGATTTGTGACTTTAAGTTACTTCATGTATTCTGGTTCTGCTTGTTTACAGCAGTCTTTTTAAAACTTTATCCTCAGACCAGCTGAAAAACAACGTGAATGCTGAGTGTTTAGCTAGAGATATAGATCTGGTCTTTAATACTGTTGCAGGATTTTCAGTACACATTTGTATTCCTGCATGCACTTGTTTGTGTTAAGGGACTGCTTGTTTTGAATTTGATGAAGGTGCCAATAACTAAAGCGCCGTTGTCACGTTCCCCCAGAGCCTTGATTTAATTAAGGAAATACTGGGGTCTCAAAGGTGTTGTTTTAAAATAACTGGGAAATAACTGGGAAAAATAACCATTTTCTACACATTGCGCACTATCCACTTCTACACACCACCCTCATACCAGTATTTTGGTCGACAGTTTTAATGATGTTGCCTGAGGTGCCGACGAGAGTGAGAGATTGACAGTGACAGCTTTTTCTTGCAAATGAGACACGAATCAATCACATCAATGTCATGTAAAAATAATCAATTGTCCTTCATCCTAGTGTGAGTGCTCATGGTCTTAGCAAGCATGGCTGTATCGACAAGTTGTGCATGTGAAATACAATTTTGATATTTTAATTTGAGCTGCAGTTATTTTGATTATTATTTAATATGCCTTAAGTAAATAACTACAATCTTATTACCGTATTTTCCGGACTATAAGCCGCTACTTTTTTCTGACGCTTTGAACTTAAACACCGGTGTTTCTCATGTATCGTGGGCACGAAGCTCGTTAGCTTTTAACAAGCTAGCAAGCTCCGTGCCGCCGATACATTTAGCATCATCACATCAGACCCGGTCGGAGCGGACCACGTGAAACTGTTAGAATAAATTCAATAGCTACTTATAGACAGGTGCGCTCAATTGTCCGGAAAATACGGTACGTGTTCAAAATGTCTTCAAAACAAGTGATGAAATTTCCATGATTTGTCTGACTAGCAGTCCAAAATGTAAGATATTCAGCTCCCATATCATAGGTGAAAATCAGCAAACCTCTCGCTAGAAAAGTGAGTGACTACTTAATTGTAAAAGGCTATGGCTGTAATTAAGGAGTTAGAGTGGGTCCTCTATTAACTGTCAGAGTGGTGGCTCAGTTCCCAGCTGCTCCACATGTCGAGGTCTTCGTTGCGTGCTTGTGAAGTTCTTTTGATAAATGGTATCTGTACATAGCCCATTCTTTACTTCAACAGGACAGTCTGAAACTTTCACTTTTGTTCCCAGTGAAACCTACTTGTGGTGAAGAAATTGTGGGTAGAGCTGTTGCAGATTTATATTCACCCTGGGTTTCATCCGACAGGTGTGTGTACCCAGAGGCATAAAAGATATTTGTCTAGCGGTAATGTCTCATAGGTTTATTATGTGTCACATAATTTCACTGTACACACCCTGGCCAGTGAGAGTTGGTACCAGAACTGAACATCTTCTTTTCTTCTGCAATGGGATGTCACACCCAGTGCAACTCCACCCAAACATGGCCCGGGCTTGCAGACTGTTGTTCTCATTCTTATGCACATGCAAGGAATCTCACAAATCCACGTTATTTGTCAAGCAGAACATCCAACCAAAAGCCCCCATTATGGGATTGTTAAGATAGCCCACAGTGAAGTGTTTTTACAAGTTCAGTCTTTATGGTTTTTGTGCAGTTAAAGGTTTTTGTGTATGTAACATCAATAGCCAGGAGCCTGGAGCTATTATGATGACACTACAATATGGACGGAGGTAAATGAAATCAGTGGGAACAGCTTAACAGTACAGTGTTTTCTTTGCAGGATGTGGGGTGGGGTCAGTTTGCAGTGTGGGATATGAAGACTGCAGGGAAAACTGATTTTCTGTCTGTCACAGCTCTTTGTCAACCTGCTCTCCTGCATCCTGCACAAATACAATGCACAGACACATTAATCCTGGTAGTTTGTCTGTGCTGCATTCAGAGTTGTGACATACGAAACTGCAGTATATCCAATGATTTCAATATAACAAAAGAAAAAAAAGCTTTGGTAATAGAACCACTTTAAGGTGCTTATGAGTAATTATGAAACCCTCGTTGACAGAAACACTGCCAGGTCTTTCAGCACAGACATGTAACTGCCAGCCTTTATTAACATAAACAAACTATTACATTTGGGTGTTTTCACTTTGGCAACACTTCTGCATGTCCTTACAGTTGAAATATCATTGCCATTATAAACACTTTATGCTCTTTTAAAGCAATTATCCTTTTTTTTTTTTTTTTTTAAAGGTTAAAAAGTTGAAAATGTCTGGTAATTACTTGTGAGCACCTACAGGTTTGTCTCATCTCCACAGCTAATCTGACAGCAGCATCCCTCAGGCCAGAGAAACCGTGCTTCGGACCGACTTTGGGAGTTGAGCAATTAGACAACACATGTGCACTGTGCAAACAAGTCAAGCTCGCACCTTCATAATCGGGAAAAGACAGTGTGGCAATGTTGTGGGTTCGGGTCACAACGGAGGATTGGACATGTTACAACAGTGGCTCCTAATTACCTGCCAGGCCATCAATATGGAGGGAGGCTCCACTGGTGATGCACCAAACCCTCTATTCAGAGAAGTGCTTTGATCAGTGTAAATGAGTTCGTTAGAGTCTTTGAATCTGAGCTGTATTTTCGTTAAAGGTTACCCTGTTGTGCTGGAACTAGTCCATGTTGTTGTTCTGCATGAACTTGCTTCTCAAAGCTCCTCCAGTGTTGAAACTCATGAAACCTGGAGTGAGGATTTACTGTAGCTTACATACAGATTATATGCAGCTTTATTCTGCTAATGGCTCATGAAGATTCACCGACACAAACAGAGCTTATAGCAGCTTTTACCCTGTTTGAGTTTGTGCATACATACTGATATTGTAAGAAGTTTAACTAAGAGGCACATGTCTGGTTTTTGACAGAAAACATTCATTAGTCTCATAGATTACATTTCCCAGTGCCAACAACCTCTTATCCTCTTTGTTATTATTATTCTGCTCAGTCTGTTCCAAACATACAGTGTCTCCAGTTTTGACATTTATGACAACACTCATCTTAATGTAATAAAAGACATTATCAAACCTATTAATCAAAATAACCACATGATGATAACATGCTGTTCAAGGATCATATTGTCTAAAGATATTGCAGTGTTTGTCAGTATTTATTATTCGTGTATTGCTTTACTGGTAAATGAATAACAAAAATAATGTCAAGATTATACTGTAGCTTTATTATCAGTAATATTTAGCTGAAGTTTTCTTTACTTACAATACAATTAAAAAAAAAAAATGGAAAATACACATGGACTTGCATACTCATACAGAGTACACAGTAATCACATATGGATAAAGTATTATAAGATTATAAAATGAGAGAGGGAGTTAAATGTGCTAAAGAACCAACTTCACACGTCTGCATCTCATGTCCAAAACAAGGTTGTTTTATGTGATAAATAGTTTTGTTTTTGTTTTTTTAAATGTCACTATCTTGTAAACAGATTTCAGATGTGTTGTGATCACCCTTAGCCTTTTGCCTTTGCCACCCTTTGCACCTGTTCAGCTCTTGCATGCAGTTTTTTAGGGTGCATGCAGTAAGGTTGTTTTCGTCATGCTGGAAATCATCTGTAGATACAACATAAAACATTCATTTCCAAGCACCAGCAGAGCGCCGTGCAGAAGCTGAATAACCTTGAGGAATATATTCCTCTGGAACCTCCCAGATTTTGATCAAAGTGATGTGTGTTTCCTCCCTGAAGGAACGATCTCGTGAAGGGAAAATACTCAGCGAGCGATATCTCCAACAACTTTTCAAAGCATTTTGATAAAAACGAGCTCTGCAGGCCGATAATGAGATGGGAGGAAAAGACCGGTTATTTACAACATGGTCTTTATCATATTTCCTGGGAAAATGGACCTTTTTTGGTGACTGCAGTTATAATTTCCCAGCTGAAGGTCTGCAGTTCAATCAAAGGTTGTTTGTAGGAACTACATTTAATACAGTAGCTTTTAAAGAAGAGACATGGTTTTATACACAACACTCCTCTGAATTAAACATCTAATTAGCAGAAACTCCAGTAAGTTGTTTGGTTGAATGTAACTTAAATATATAATTTTAAAAATACTGGTTTAAAGAGAGATTGTAAATTATGAAGAAGATAAGTTGTTCACAATCAACACAAGACTTAAGCCCATGAAATATAAAAGGAAGACAAGAACATGTTTCAGGTTGGAAGAAAAGTTCTGTGCTACAGTCCCTACAGTTAATGTATTCAACTCAAATACACACATGTACGTACATTAGTATATAAATGTGCATTTACAACATTACACACATGTGATTAGATACACCTTAAAATGTTTCATAAATAATTTCTGATTTTTTTTTCCAAGTAAGACCAAATTTTAATATTTATAGTTTTGATTTAATGGCATTTACTCCAGACTGAAACATCTCAACAGCTTTTCAATGGTTTGCCATGTTAACATAAAGACATTAGCATTCAGCTCAGAGTGCTGCTGTTACACATCACAGAGCCGCCAGCAGGGCTGTAGCTCTTGTTTTGCTGCTGTCACGCCTGTAACATATACAAGATTCAGTGATAATCACTGTAAGTGAGATTTACCAGTGCCTTCAAAAATATAAACGTACTCTGGAGGAAAACAATGCATTCGGTGAATATATTTGAGAAGCTTTTTCAATATATAGTGGAAAAATATGATTTAAAAAAAAAACAACCTTTCCTGATGAAGAAAATAATTCAGGAAAATCCAAAGAACTGCAAACAGTGTTTAATACTGTTCCCTGAGGATCAGTAAAAATGGTGCCTTGGGAAAATGTCTGTGGTCACTTAGCAACACTGACATTCCTCCTGGTGGTGTCTGTGTCCTGTCTGAGGTGGGAGGTCTATATTTAAGACCTTGTGGAACATGGAGCAGCAGAATCATCTGCCGGTGAATGACTGTCCTCTGTGTGTGCAATTTACATGATTGAATGAGCCGGAAATTATTCTGCATGCACACCGGATGCAGGCCAGTGTCACAGTTTCCATGGGAATGAGCTGGTCTGGGAAGATGGAGTGATGGAAGACAAACATGTGTGTGACTGTGGATGTGCATGTGTTATGGTCAGAGGGGGAGGCGGCGTTCACTGGAGCAGAGAAAGGAAAACATAGGCGTTGACCTTGGGTGTGTTGTCTCTTGTCAGCAGAGACCCCTGAGCAGCCAGACAGTGGGATGCTCCCGAGCTGCTTTACCTGCCACTTCAATCCATTTCACACAACTGCATCATTACCACACCACGTCTCTCTGTGGAGTCTGGGGAGGCTATAAATTACAGAGCATCATGGCATTCAATCGATGACCTACTATAGCTATAGTCAGAGGAGACATACTTACCATGCAGCTCACTGTTTCACATCTCTGTGCCACAGATGCGATGCATCCTCCCAGCAACTTGCTCCTATAAAACCAAAAATATTGAAATAATGTGCTGAAAATAAACCATGGGACTGACATATTATGTGTAATAGAAGGTGGGTAATGCTGGTGACATGGACAAGACACTATATAGACACCTATAGAGCTCCATGAGAGGAGTCACGTGTGCTTTGGAGTCTCAGAGGTGATTTATCAAAGCTGTCAGTGGCCTCATTTCATACACGCAGCTCAGCTGAATGGAAGTGTTTGTCCTGCATGCAGTTGGACATATTGATCCCTCCCTCTGTTATCATGCAACACTTCCTGCTTTACTATTGCCTGCTCTCCTGAGGACTAATTATCACAGAGCCATTAAAATCGTTTAACAGTGTTTAGACAAATGTTCTTTTTTTTCAGAGCCTCATTTTAGAAAAGACAAAGTAAAACTAAAATTTACAACTGAGAATTAATAAAAGCTTTACTAAAAAGAGGTAAAGCAGATTAATATCATTAAACAAATCATGTTTCAGTATAGTGTGAGCCTTACCTAGGGTTTCTTCATCCATTAGTACTGTGTAAGTATTTAATAATATTCTTTACACTGTAACACATCATAGAGAGATTCAGTCGAGTTAACTCATCTTTTTAATTGACTTATATGAATATATATGTTTTTATATTTTTGGATAGTTATACTTAAAATGTATGATTTTTATTTTTTAGACCAATTTTCCTAACTTGTGTCATTTTGACTTAAAATGAGTTGTTGAATGAATGAACAGCTGAGAGTTGACTAAACTCAGTAAATTAAGTTGTTAGGAAACGCAGCACATTGACAGACTTCCACAGATGTGTTATTAGAGCAGTAAAACTGGTTGTTTCCATAATGATGAAATTAATCCTGAAGATGATGAATGTTAGTGTTAAATTCAGTCACCATTTCCATACAGTTATACTTCATCTCACCTGTCCGGGACGATGCCTCACAAGCTGTCTTTGTACTGACTCTGGTACAAAATGACTTCAACAGCTGTGACTGTAGGTTCTCCAGATTATTTGAACTCTTTGAAACAAGAAAATATATTGAAAAAAAACAACTCAATATGCTTATTAAAATGATCTTCTCAAGTTAATTTCATTGAACGAAGCAATTTAACTCATACGACTGAATTAAATAGTGTAATTAAGTGCAGGTAACTTAACATACGGACTTAATGTAGTAATATTTTTTCAATAATAAATTATTTTGAATTACTTTAATGACCCTCTAATTATTAAGTGCATTAGTATTTTGCCAGACATGCCTACATATGTCTTCAGAAACGTGTATAACATTGATTTATATCTAAGTTTAAATAATATTCATTGCAATTTTTAACAGTAATGAATTCCAAAAAAAAAAAAATTACAATATTACTTTTAAAAACTCTACAAGTTTGACAGCATATTTAAAATGTGCATGACCTTTATCTTGATTGCAGACAAGCGTCATAACAGTCAAATATACACATAGAAGCAGGGTAAATTATTCAGTCAGAGGATCACATCTCACTTTCAGAACGTTGTGAAAGATTTACAAAAGGTCAAAGGTAAAAAGTTTCACTCATTATCATAAATATCGCAGCTTACACACTCACATTTCAACACTAGTTCTACTTTGACTTATCTAAACCCGAGTGACGCTCTTCTACTTTTTGACACCAGACAATGTTCGAAACAAATTGCTGGTGGAGAAGTCAGTCTGCTCTAATACATCAGCTCTGTGTTTGAGCTTGTAGTTTGACGTCCGGTTAAGTTCCACAGACTAACACTTTCCACCACATCGTATAGTTTAATCAGGGTGTTGTCTGGCTCACAGTTTTATTTGCGATGAGCAACAGAGGATTAGTGGTATGATACGCCACCACACCTCAAAGTTCTCCCCATGCTCCTTTTGGTATTTAGCGCCTGTTGCATAAGAGTATTGTGGTCACACTGTAACACCTTTAGAATCTGAACATCAGATAAAACCTTGATCATTAAAACAATAATTAATCATTTGATCATTTCAGTCACCTCCAGTTATTTTGGTACTGGCACAGATAAATCAAGCTGCAGCCTTAAATCATAGTGAAGGCCGTAAAATTATCAAAGTGAGCATAATCACTGAAGAGAATAAAGCTGGAGAACATTAGACTTGGATGCGTACAGGCTGTGTTAAGATTGCTCTGTGTCCTCAGGCGCAGCAATGGGAAAACACTGAGGCAGCTCGCGTGCAAACGTAACTCCCAGACACACCACACAAGGCAGGGAGTGTTAGTTGGCAGGCGCAGCAGGAATGCTATTGTTCAACAGACAAAAAATGTATGAGAAAGTGTCTGATGTGTGATGATTTGTCTCTTCCAGGGTTGCAGCATAATGTTCTCTCAAACCAGTGAATTACAGGAATCATGGAACAGTCTGGATACATAAAACACATTAGACTATGTTTGTGTTTTTTGTGTTTGTCAGTCAGATTTTGACAGTATCTTATTGTGGTTCTTGAAAAGCATCAAACAATAAATTTTGGTTTCACCTCCAAACGAACTGAAATTAAAACATAACCACTTTATTTATTGCTGCACTTCTTCTTGGCAGAGGCAACACATTTGTAACCCCCCGGTTTGTGATTTATTACAGAGAGAGTTCAGAGGATGTGTTCGGCGGTAAACAGATGACTATGAGTTGACACAGGCTCCAGTCCTCCTGCTGTCTTTGTCCTTGTAAGGAGACTCCTGGTGGGTTCGTTTTGACTTAGTCACGCCAAAGGTACAGGAGGAGGAGCAGAGCGACAGCTATGGCAGAGAGGCCAGATAAAATACTTTCACTATGCTGTACTGTCAGCTTTGTTTGGATTTGGATTTTTGTATCTGTCTGGGGCGTTTTCCATTGGTCTTCTATGGATTGCTGATTTGTAACGGCTCCAATGTGGAAGCCGTTGCTGCTTCGATGACTGCATTACCTTTGATAGATGACATAAATAGCTTTGACATATTGTTGACAGAGAGAAGCTTTCCCTCCGTCGGCAGGTCGATTTAATCATGTTGTCCGGTTATCACCCACAGTCTGAAAGAAAGCGTTGTGGTGGACATTCAGGAAGTGACCACACAAGTGATGCAGATGCTATGACCAGAGTGTCTGCAGAGGATGTGTGATGCAGTTGTGAACTCCGGTGACCTGAGCCAGAGTCCTGCGGCAGACAGGCCGAGTGTTGTGGACACAGTAAAGCACCGCTGCCAGCGTTTTTGGAAACCAGGCTTCAATCACAGAGCGAGCTGGCACACCCTGCCAAGGAATACTTCTCTCTAATTAGACAGTCTACATTCATTGGGTCCTGAATGGAAACAAGGCTGAGTTTTGTTGGGAAAGTGAATCTCTAGTGACGCATGTTGTGACTACTGACTGTGTTTGTGGTGCTCCATGGCAAAGATCAGCTAACAGCGCAGAATTCAGTAGTGGCTGTCATATGTCAGGCTCCTCCCTTATGGTAAACGTATATGGTCAGGCATGCGTTGCTTACACCAGCACACACAGGCCTCCCCCTGGCTGACCCAGTGTGTCCAACTCTGTCTCTCTCACACACTCACAGAAAACAGCTTCCTGTTTTTACCCATGTGGCCCACGGTGCCTCATCGTCACACGGGTGTCTGATGCTGTGTCGGTACTTCCTTTTGCTGAATGAGTTTCTTTCTCCTTTCTGAACCGCAAACTGTCTTTTGGGATGCATCCGTGACTCAGCATGACTGCTATCTCATATCCCAGGGTGCAGGATGAGTGTGTATTGAGAGGATGATGAACTGATGCAGCCGGCTGAGCCCTCTGCGCTCTCTGTGCGATACATACTGTGCTAGGCAATTAAATAAGCTCCTAATTTTGTTTATACACAGCTGCCACCGAGCAGAAGAGTGATATGATGAGAAGGAAGGGGAGAGCGACACAAGAACTGCATTGCTAATCATAGCTGCAGAAAATCAGAGGGTCTGGCACTTTATTTTTAGCATCGCTGGTGGCGTGACTTTATGGATGGTAGTGTCAGTTGTTTGGTTGGTCGGGCCGCCACTTGTGGATTGATCCTCATGAAATCCTGTACAGACATAAATGGTCCACGGGGGAAGATTCCTGTGACCATGAGGTTGACATTTGTGGATCTGAGTGGCATGTTGCAACTGTTGGATGGAGAGGAATTCAATCTGGAGCACACAGTCATGTGGGCCTCAGGATGAAGTGTAATGTAAAGGTGTATGGCTAAATCCTGTGTGAGACTAAGTTTGTGTTTAGTGATAATTTAGATTTGATGAAATCTTGTGAAAAACTTCAATAAAAGGGCGGCTGTGGCTCAGGTGGTAGAGTGGGTTGTCTATGAATTGTAAGGTTGTGGGTTTGATCCCCAGCTCTTTCTGTCCACATGTGTCCTTGGGCAAGACACTGAATGGGTGAATGGGTTGCCTTGTAAAGCACTTTGGGACCTAGCTAAAGTCAAAAAAGCACTATATAAATGTACTCCATTTACCAAGAAATTTTGTTTTTTTTTAACAGCAAATTGAAAAAAAAGTATTTCTTGGTTTATTAAATTGATTTATTTTGATTACATCTCAAATTTATAACTAACCTGTAAATTGATTCTGTATCTTGGGGCATGAAGTCAATTAAAAAACATTAGCAAACATTTTAAATCACCATACACACTGAAGTTGAGATGGGTCAATTATACCAACAGTTAAAACACACTTGACATTTATATTAAAATCCAAAATGGCTACTAATACATTGTTTCAGAGCAAACAGGGATAATCCCTCATAGATATTTTTATGTTTACAAGCCTATAATCTTCCCATAATCAATAATATAAAGGTGTAAAATATATTGATTACTTTGTATTTTACTCCTAGATGTGTGTTTAAGTGAAATGTTTCCTCATATTCCTCAGACAAATATTAACATGCTGAGACAATAAACTGAACATTATACCTCAGCATGTTACCTCTAACACTGTGAGGATCGTAGCTTAAAGCATCAGTCTGCAGCTTCACAGAGACGCTACATGATCATAGACTTTATTCTGTATTTTACATTGCTTATAAATCAGTAGTGATGTGGTGAATAACTCAACCCACCATATCTTTTTTTTTAAATCACTGAGAGCTTTGCACAGGTTTTAGTGGCTTTAAATGCGACAGTGTGTCTGTGACTAACTGTTGTGAGTGAGAGACAAATTTCAGAGACTTCCTGTCAATTGAAGCATGAAGGAATTCAGGCTGCAGCAGAGATGCCCCACCCTTCAGCCACTCAAAGGTTCAAAGACTATTCATGAGCAATGTTTGTTGTGTTTGTAAAAGGATAGACCTGCATTATTCTTTATAGTTTTTATTGAGGCAGTGGGGTTGTAAAGATGACCATACAAAGGAGGAAGGAGACAAAAGATCGAAAATGAGGGGGGCAAAGTGCGTGTGAGCCCACACTGTCAAGGGCGTTTTGTAATCAGAGATGGGAGTATTATCCCCACAAAAGTACCATTACCCTGTCTGCTGGGCCCCCGGGGACCAGGCCCAGCAGTAACTGACCCACCTCTGTGCTCTGTGTTGCAGATGGGAGGAGGAGCTGTCCAAGCGAGAGCAGCTGGAGTCCACGGTGGAATCCCTGCAGCAGGTTGGGAAACATGAACAGTAAAATTTATGTACAGCTAAGATACTCATGTGCAGCTATTTGACATCTTGCCAAGGGTCATTTACTACACGCAGGCAAGGAAAACAAATAAAAACAGGGTGAAAGCATGCGTGCACATATATTTTTAAAACTGCTACTACAGCACATGATGCATAAACACCGAGCCCAGTTCATACTTTACGCTGTGTGAACTCTGCAGACGTGGGCCAGACACACTCATAGTCAGGAGGATATATGTCAGATTAGAAAAACCATATTACAAACCCATCAAGAGGAGCCTGTTGGCCCAGATATAGATATGAACATCAAATATCACCAGCAGTCCACCATTACGTTTCTGCTCAGAGCAGGCCAAAGGAAATAGACGGAGAGGTAAAATCAATTTAAAGTGTCACGCTTTAAGGCTCTATCACAACCACAACTCCATCCGAGCTGGTGTTAGTACCTCGTCTAGTTGGCACCCTTCCCTGTTTTCTGCTTTTGCGCAAATCGATCAGTGACAGCATGCGTGTTTGTCTTGGATTCTGGGTCAGCAAAACCCCCCGATAGAGAGGTGGAGTGCCATCCCCCTGAGGGCTTTAACCTTTCAGAGCACATGGGCAGATGTCGCTGTGTATAGAAGAGGCGGAAATCTGTTCGGAGATAGTAAATTCAGTGCAAACAGCAGTTTATTGTTTGGGGCCTGGAGCCAGACGACTGTTTCCATGTGCAGACTTAATACAGAGGCAAGAGCTGGTACTTCTAATGACAATTTAAACTGGGTTTGTCCTCATTTCAGCCTTTCTGAGTACTGAGGATAGCCATCTATTTGGTTGGAATTATAGAGTAGTTGGAAATACTGTATTTTGCTCACTCTAAGGATATAATAAAGAGCAAATATGAGACTGGACAGTGGAGGTAATGTTCTAAAACAGGTGAAACTACCAGTGGAGAGTTTAAAGTTAGGTCTTAAATGAATAGTTTCCTTTTTGTGAAATACATTAATTTTCTCTCTTGCTGAGAGTTAAAAGCTGAAGTGGACACAGCTCCCACGCCTGAGCTCTGCCTGATAACGAAACTATGATGACTGGAAATTCACTACACCCCAGGGAAAACAAACAGACAGAAGCACAAGAACCTACAAAAATTACATTTCTTTACACCATCACCTTTTGGTTTTTGTATGGATTAAACAAAAGAGACTTAACACATTCATAAGGGGCTTCAGATGTGCTCATAGGTAGAACTGTGTTACTGTTTCCAGTCTTTATTCTGAACAAAGCTTCATATTTACCAAAAATGCAGGAGAGCAGTACAAACTTCTCTTCTAACTCTCTGCAAGAAAACAAATAAATGCATTTCCTATAATATTAAACTCTCCCTTTAATCTTGTTTCCACATGGTTACCTTCCCTTCCCTTATAAAGCTACAAATCCAGCTCAGTACCATGTTGTGTTTTACTAAATGCTTCCAGTGAAGGGGATTTTTACATTTTGTAAATATGAAAAGGAAACTAAACAGTGACGTGAGTAACCAGTATGATAATGTATGGTAAAGGTTTTATTTGCTTATCAGAATGTAGCCTGGGTCCATCTAGTATCTGCCTAAATGTAGTGTTATAAAGGTTTGTTGTAAGGATCTGTATATGAACTGGTGACTGAACTGTGTTACACAAATGTATTTAACAAGGTTTGATAAGCAGGGAATAACATCTGTGTTGGTTTGGTTTTAATTCCTTCGCTGTGACGTCCACTCAGAGCGCCCGGGAGTCGTCAGAGATCCAGGACGAACTGAGCGAGAAGGTGGACCGACTGAAGGCTGAACTCGTGGTCTTCAAGAGTCTGATGAGTGATGTAAGTATTTGTTAAGGGTGATGTCATCACTTCTTTCAGTCTGACAAAGCTTTCTTTTCATACCTAAAGCAGTCAAAGCTAAGTGTTCCCACAGTTCAACACATGTACAGTTATTTTCCTAAGCATTATAAAGATAAAGGCTGCCATTCATACAGGTCTGAATAATGACACACCCTTCCTTACTTCCTTCCTTCCTTCCTTCCCTATTTGGGTTTACAATACATATATATATATATAATGCCGTAAAGCCTCTGAGACAAGCATTCATTGAAAATAGCTCAAATGGCAGCTGTACATCAGAGGCTCTTTCTGTTCTGTGCAGCGCTGTATTGTTCCCTGGCAGCTCTGCTCTGGTGTGATATACAGTTGTAATGTACTGCAGTGGGCCCAGTTACAGCTGCTGCTTACTCAGGGATAAATATAGTCGGATGTTATTTTTGTTTTTCAAAAATCGTTGTTGTTTATCCTGCTTATCTTCACATTGGCATCTGTGCATTGTCAACTTTTCATTATTATTTTCTGTGCTTTACGTCATTCACGATTTGTGAATCCAGAGGCGGGTAAGTGATGTAGAAGTAGAGGTTGTCTTAGGCAGTGTAGAATATTTAATGGCTTATAGACCCATTTACAGCCTACGTCATCAAGAAGCTGCGTGCGCATTTTGGCAACGGAAGTGCTATGTCCCATTGTTTACCTGGTATTGTCTGCACCTCTCTGGGAAGAACCACGTGGAAATTTAGCCCATCAAAATGTCTGGTTATTGTGTTTTTTATCTTGTGCAGAGACTCCTTAGTGAGTGTGGAAGCTAGCTGTTAGCATTAGCAGCGTTAGCCGCGGTTTTGGTGCATGCCATCAGCCTGTTATCATTTTTATATTGGACAGTGGCAGTTTAGATTGTTATGTTATATTAATGGGGCTTGACAACCGAGCGTCATCGTAAATAACGTTTTTATCTCGTCAACACCACAACAACTGTTACCATGACAACCTTCCGTTTATACCCGTCATTAACTACGGGTACCGCCAAGTGCAAAAGCCTAATACATCACAGTTAAGTTATCTGAGCAGTTCATGCTAATTTCTGTTAAGGCAAAGAAAGTGAAAGCAGCACACAATAATACTTACCCTGCCATACAGGTGCAGTTTGCAGTGTGTATAT